>VXBL01001097.1:18526-74070 GCA_013400195.1 Aramus guarauna
TGCCCCCCCGCCCCCCTGCCATAATAAATAAATATATACAGCATATAAATAAATAGGGCAGGGACTGCTGCAGCACAGAGCCCGCGAGGGGCAGGGCCAGCCCGGAGCCGGGCAGGTTGAGGCCCTGCCTGCGCTCTAAGGCACGTGGAGGCCAAGCCAAGTGCCCGGGGGGGGGTTCAGCCCCATCCTCCTCCGGTGGGACCCGCTGCGCTCGGGGGGTGTGTGTCTGTCCCCCCCCAGGGCTGGCAGCCCCCAGCTGCTGGTCTCTGGGCTGGGGCTCACGCTCCAGCCGCTGCCGGGCCGGGGTGCGGGGCTGCTCTCTGTGCACCGGGAGCGGGTGCTGGGCTGGGAGCGGGCTGGGCAGCGCTGCCCACGATGGCCCCGCTCCTGCGTCGAGGGCTGTGAACAAGCTGGAACCTGGCGAGACAGAGCCGGAGCCCGCTGAGCTCAGCCTCCGCAAGGCAACAGGCACCAACGCTGCCCCAGCTCTGCGCCGTGCTCCAGCACCCACTGCCGTCGCTCAGACTCCCCCAGACAGCCGGTCAGCTCTGGGCAGCCGCCACCACCGCACTATCCCCAGCCCGTCCCGAGCAGGGAGCCGGAGCGGAGCTCAGCGCTTCAGGAGCTCTGTCCCTGCAGCCTCCGTGTCCCCCTGCACCAGCCGTGGGACCATCACGGCTCTGGGGAGCCCCAGCGACCGCGCAGAAGATGCAGGGAACGGGGAGAAGAGGAGGGCTGGGGCCCTGCAGACTGTTGGGTGACGAGAGTCCGGTTTATGAGGAGGGAAGGCAGCAGAGGCACATCATGAGAGCCCACCCTTCCTCTGCCCACGCTGCTCTCAACCACGGAAGGGACCTGGGTGCCCCGTCCCACCTCCTCGCTCCACCCAGGCTCCAGCGTCTGCCCCCCTGCTCCTCAGTCCAACTTCTCCAGCACCGAGGGCACATAGACCAGGCTGAGCTCACTCCCAAAGTTGCAGACGATGGCGGCGTTCTCCAGCACGAGGATCTGCCGGGCGGGCTGCGATTCGTTGCTCTTCCCCAGGTAGACGGTCTGGAGCAGGTCGCCGTAGCCAATGTCCCAGAAGGAGACGCAGCCCTGGCCTCCCGTCACCAGCAGGTTGTCGGAGATCACGCCCAGGCTGGCGCCGCAGCCCATCTCCTGCGTGGAACGAGAGCGTGTCAGAGCGCCAAGCCCAGGGCAGGCGTCCCGGCAGGAGCTCCTCTGCGAGGGAGGGCAGCAGCCTGCCCGCACCGCTTCTGCCGCCAGCCCCTGCCGTGGCCGTTTAGCCACAGCCCCTCTGCCAGCCGGCCCCGGGGGTGCACACGTGCTGGAACGGGGCCACAGAGCCTCACGGCAGGACGACGCGGTCTGGCCAAGCAACGTATTCGGTCTTTTCTGAGCTCTTGCACATTCTATTTACAAACAGGGAAGTTTTCCAAAGCACGTGGAGCTTAAATCGAGATCCCTTCACAGCACAAGCCCAGCAGAGGTAGTCTGCGGGGTTTGGCGGGGTCCAGAAAAGCACAGAAGCACCCATGAGCCTTCCCTAGCTGCTGCCCAGCTACCAACCTGCTGGATAGAATAGAGCTTGATCCCCGAGCTGCGGTCCCAGATGCTGATCACATCATCCAAGCCGCTGCTGATGACGCAGGACGTTGTACAGGTGAGGGACGTGACGTCCCCTCGGTGGGCGTACATGTGGCTGACCTTGCTCCCCGTCAGCACGTCCCAAAGGCAGATGGCACCGTCCTGGCCTCCGCTCGCTAGCACCATCGTCTGCAAGGACACAGGCAGAACCCGGTCAGGATCCGCAGCGGACGGTGGGCAGTGCCCGTTCCATCACACCCCGGGGCTTCGCCGTGCCACGGACCAGGGAAGCCGCTGAGCACACGGGCCAGTTCCGTCCACAAGCACTTCCAGTGCTCTGGGCGTGCTCCCAGGCTGTGGGAGCTCACAGGGATGTGGGACGGAAACCTCAACTGCCGGCTCGGTGTCTTCCCTGCCTTTCTACGTGTGTTTGAGCAGGCGGGAGGTAACAAACCCCCAAGGCCACCAGGACTCCCAGCTGCAGAGAAACCAAAATTCATTTCACGGAGCTGTAAAGCGCCCAGGCGTGGCTCTCCTCCTCCTTTCTCAGGGGAGTTGGTACCCAAGGCCTCCGTGGGGCTGACTGCAGAGCAGGGTGCGCTCCACTAGAGCCTGTCGGCTCTGACGCAGGCTGTGCAGCAGCTCAGCTAAACCTGCGCTGCTTCTCTCAGGAGACAGCTGGTCCCCGGGACGGCAGACGTTCATGGGGCGGGGAACACTTCCTGCGCCGGTTTCAGCCCCTGCTCCCGGCTCTGCCCTCAGAGCTGCACTCACAACGGCTGGTCCGCCAGCACGGGTACAGCAGGAACGGGGCTTTCCTGCTGCTAACAGGGCAGGGAGACAAAGCACCGCCAGGGAAAGGGATTGCTGCGCTCACAGTTAGCTGGATGGGAAAAGAATGGGTCAGCTTGTAAGGCACACGGTGAGCACACTGTTCCAGCCGCCAGCGAACCCGCTGCAGCCTCAGAGAAGCGCAAATCAACTTCTCTGCACGTCCGTCAGAAAAGGGGCCCGGCTCTGGCCGAACCTGTGCTCAGCAGCCGTATACAAGGATGTTCTTTGGGGTGCAGACCCAGCTGCACCTTACCTGATCGATGTACACAGCCGTGATTGCTCCTGAGTGACCCTGCAGCGTGAACAAACAGCACGAGTCTTCTAGCCGAAACACCTGCGGGGCGGAAGGAGGAGATGTGAGCGTCAGCGAGGCAGCCGTGGCAGAGCAATACTACCGGAGCACGGTCACTCTTGCTAACGAGGCAACAGCTCTCACTTTATCTGCCTTACTGCCGTCTCCACATCTTACTGTGCATCTCGCGGCAGTCAGGGCCTGTCACAGACTTGGATTAATTAATTAATTGGCTATTAGGAAAGGTTTCTTCACCAGAAGGGTTGTCAAGATGACAGGGCAGTGGTGGAGTCCCCATCCCTGGAGGGATTTCCAAGCCGTGGAGATGTGGTGCTTGGGGACAGGGGTTAGTGGTGGGCTGGGCAGTGCGGGGGTAACGCTTGGACTCCGTGGTCTTAAGGGGCTTCTCCAGCCTAAACGATTCTACGGCTAAGAATGGGGTTCCCCAGAACCCAGACCCTGCTAGTCATGAAGTCACCCGTCCCTAAGGCAGGAAGATCTCACACTGCTTAGTGAGGACCTCACACACTAACTCCAGTGAGGAGCCCCAGCCAGGCAGACGAGCGTAACACGGGGAGCTTCAGGAACACACGGGGTTGGACTCCACCCACACCACCCCAAACACCCGTCTACCTTTGTGCACATACACACATCAGCTTTGCCCCCCCGCCCACATACGGGACAAGCTGACGTCCCGTCATGTCCACAGGACAGCGAAGCACCCAGAAGCACCCACACCCCACCAGTTACAGGGCAGCAGCAGCCCAGCACCGCAGCCGAGGAAGCCTTACTCTCAGAGTGTGGTCCTGGCTCCCCGTGACCAGCCGTCCAGCCGCAGCCTTCAGCGCCGTGATCGGCTTCTGGTGGGCGCAGGACACGGTGTGGGTGAGCTGACACATGATGATGTCGCTGCTGCTGAACACGGGGGAGGACGGGATGCTGCTTCTGCTTGGGGCTCCTGCAGCGAGACACACGGGTAAGCCCTCAGTGCAGCAGACGCAGCCTTACGCTCCAAGACTCTTATCACCCAGAAACGGTGTGACATCAGGGATGCCTGGATGCTGAACTTGAGGGAATTTGAACCTGGTCCTCCAAAGAGCTGAACACCCGGCACCCTGACACCAACAGAAGCTACAGCTGCTCAGCGCTCATGAACAACTGGAGGGAGGGTCTCCAACAGGGTCCTTGGGAGCTGAACTCCCTTCTGCAGATCAGTGGTCCCTACGCAGGAAATCTTCTGCAAGACTGAGATCCCTGAAGCCCAAGCGCACTGCAACTACCCTTGTCAGAGAGGCAGAACAGGCAGCTGGGCGTAAGACTCTCTGCGCCCTACGGGGAAATGTCATTTCCCCAGCCGGTCCTTTCCTGCAGAGCCTGCTCCACTCCCACGTCTACAGCTTGCGGACCCCAGGACATCCCTCCAGGAACGCGACCGTTCTTCTAGAGTAAGGCCAGGGCTTCTCTCCCCTCCGGGCCTCTCCAGAACCAAAGGAGGCACTGCGCTGCAAACCAGTGACCACCACGGATTAGGTTTGCGTGCGTTGTGGATGTGTCGAGGCCCCAGGCTACATCGCGGTTGGGTGGGGTTACATGGTGTGCAAGCAAGTGAGAAAAGACCTTGCTGAAGGAGAAAGTAAGTGAGAAGCGGGAGAGGAAGGAGGTACGGGGCAGAGCTGACCCTGGAACGCATGCCTCAGCCTCCAGACCTATGCACTGGAGAAAACCAGCACTGGAGACACTCCCTGCCTAGGGAACTCCCAAAGTATTCTTCATCTCTTCACAGCGGCTGCTTTGGCACCCTGCAACACAGAGGTTTGTGGAGCGGAGTGTTGTTACGACAGTTTATGAAGTGGGTGTGAGGAAGAGTCCGCTGTAAGAAGGCAAGGGAAGAGGAAAAGGCTCGGCAGAGCTCAGAGCGGTGCACAGCATGCTCGGACGCTTGCTTACCTCGGAACTGCAGGTGGTTCAAGGACGTGTGTGTCTCTAGTGAAAAGAAATCTAAAGAGCCATTCAACCGGGCAGCGACGATCCTGAGGGAGAAAGGCAGGCAGGTGAGGAGAGGCCCTTCCCCGCTCCCACAGGGTGAGGAGCCCCGGGACCTTCCGAGGCAGAGCACAAACCACGCAGGCTGCCCGTGAGGAGGCACTCCTGATGGCAAGGAAGAGGGCTCGCAAATTGTATTAAGCTCAGAGCACAGAATAAACTGGCAGATGGTGATGCCTCTTGAATAACAGCACACAGAAACCAGCGACCCAAAGGCCCCATCTCCAGCCCTGAATTATTCTGGGCATTCAGCTCCGAGAAAGACTGAGTATCTCTATGAAGAAGTGGCTGCTGGAACAGACCTGGACCCAGGAAAACTCGCTCCATTGTGCCCAGCTTGAGAGCTGGACGCGTGGGAAGGATGAGACCTCCCAGCTGAGCCTCTGCCATCTGGAGCTGTTCCATCTCCGTGGCAGGAGGGTCAGAGCTGGGGCCCCAGTTTACACCACGTGTTCTCTTCCCCTCGCAGGAGATCACCGAGCACAAATGCAATTACCTGTTGTTCAGGAAGACGAGCGCTGTGATGCCAGATTGACCTTCATCGTTACTGCTGCGCAGGGTCCCCTCGATGGCATCCCACACCTGGAAGGGGAAGGGGTGGATGCCGTGATCCTGACCAGAAGACCGTCGCACGTCGAGGGGTCGGTGATCCGGGTAACAGGTAACCTGTGCTGTGCCACAGACTCCCCCGGCCCCCCGCGAGCTGCCTGATCTTAACAAAGGAGCCGGGACGCAGCTCCCGCTTGGCACTAGGGATTACAATCATCGCTATCCTTCTATCTATCTAAAAGTGAAGCAGCAAGTGCTCGAGTCAACGTCCTTTTGTTTGGCAGCAGAAATGAGGAATGGAATTCTTTTCTTCCAAAAAAATCCCCTAAGAGCTGTAAGGACCACAATGCCGGCCACACTCTCCAGGGACACGATCCGCACGGTGTGCCGTGCTCTGATACAATGCTGTACAACACGGGGTCCCCGTGATGGGAGGGACGTAAGATCACACTATCCTCTTTTTCCTTCTAGCGTTCCTGCCAATACATGCTATTTTAATCAATACTTCAAAATCTGCACGCCTTTCTTACTGAGGTCACAACGAGCGCTAGCACCGGTGCACCACAGACGCACCCTGCGGCAGCACGGGCTCCGGCTGCACACCCTCCGTTCCCAGCACCCCGCTTCGCTCCCGGTCAGCCCAGCGTCTGCCCTGTTCCGAGCATGAAGTGCTCTGGATTTTCAAGCAATATTGTGATGTGGACTGGAAACAAGATTCAGCAGGAAAATTCAGTCAGTGTCTCAAGGCAGCAGCTCTGGAGAAAGTATTTGAGCTCAAAACCGTATTTAAAGGACAAAGAAAACCAGTGGAGTGGCCTGTGTCGTTGCTGGGAAGAGTGAGAGCTGCTCACATGCAGCACAGGTAGAAAAGGCCAAAAATCATTAAAATTTTTATTTCAAAATGTGTTTGTTTAAAAAACCCTTGCATTTATTTTGAAGGAAAAATTCAAACTTGATTTCCCAAAATGAAATTAAAATTAAACTAATTCTGAAAGTTTCTCATGGGAGAAGATTTAAATTTGCAATGAAAATTTGCTTCAAAACCTGTGTCATTCTCATAGAATTCCTACTCATTTTACTTCATTTCATGACTGACCAGCAACGTTACTTAATGACATGGCAATCTTGAGGCTTCTTCAGTCTTAAGAGTTGCTATTATTTAGCACTAACTGAAGAATTTTTTTCCTTACACTAAGAACCTCCTTTGAAATGAAGTATTTCGACACTCAAGAACCAGAAAAGAAGATAAGCAAAGTACTGATCAAAGGAGAAGCTGTTTCGAATACTTTAAAACCCGATCATAGGTGATAACAGACGCTATACCACAATTCCTGTTCTGTTCTGAAATCAAATTAAGCTGAAACGCTGCCATTTTCAGTGTGGACAAGGAATTTCTGCCCAGGGATCTGTCCTAACCTGCACCCTGAGAGGCCGCGTGCCTGGGGCTGGTGCTTCTGGCACGGGCGGTGGCAGCAGCTCTGCACAGAGCCACCGCGGCAGCGGCAGCTCGCCCAGGGCCTGGGCTGGCAGCGAGCCTTGCTCCTCACCTCCAGCTTCCCGTTACTCCGACCAGCCACAATCAGGTTCCCTTGCAGGTCCAGGCTCCAGACAGAGCTCTCCAAGTCTCCTCCCCAGGAAGGAAGCAGTGACGATTTGTCAAATCCCGTAAAAGATTCGTCCCCCAAGCTCCTTCTGCGGCTGCTGCAGCCTCCCTCCTCGGTCCCGCAGCCCAGGGAGCGGGGACTGCCGCTCCCCGCACAGAAGCTGGCGTGCCCGTGCGGGGCTGAGAGGCCAGTGAAGTTCATGCAGTTGGAGGTGCTGTGCTCTTCATACACTTTACCAACCAGGCTGCTGAAATCGTACCCGGTCTCCTTCTGGCGACTGCCCACAGCACGGAGCCGCGTCTCTGACTCGGCCACCTTCACCTGCTCAGAGAAGTTCGTGTCAATGAGAGACGTGAGGTCTGGCTGGTCACAGAAAAGCGGCGGCTGGGGAGGGCTGAGCATCCGTTTGAGCTGGTGACTGTTCTCAAAAGAGTCATCCAGACCGTTCTTGCCATCCGGACTGAGATCCCAGCTTTCCTGGTAATCAAAAATGCCACTGCTGTCTCTTCGTAGCCTAAAACACAGTAAGAAAAGGTCGGTTTGGCACCTCTACTGTCTGAGAGGACTGGTTTCTTACAGAAGGGTTTGCACTTGCTGCTGAGCAGCAACTGCGGAGGGACGTGCCCGCAGCTGAATGACTTGGTACAGACACCGCGTACCTTGGTTTGGGAATAACGGTGAGGCAGTCGCCAGTCTGAGCATCCCACACACGGATCTGGCCCACCAGGCAGCAGCTGACAAGCAGCATGCCATCGCTAGCCAGACATTCAATGTCCTGGGAAGGAAGAACAAGCACAGCTGAGCACGTAGCACCACCAAGGCCTCCGGACTCGGACAATCACTTTGCGTGTGGCTGAGGAACTACAGAGGTGATAAATGTTATATCAAAACTACACAGCTGGCTTAGCAACGTAGGGATACTCTGAGAAGACGAGTACGTCTTTGCCCAGAGTCCTCACTGTGCACTAGACTGCTGCAAATCACAGACTCCATCTGTCTTCCCTTTCCCTGACAAAGTATGGCCCAACGGGATGGTCGGATCAGGAACAGAGGTGCAGCTTCTCTGGAAGACACGGCACAGCGTTTCAAACTCCACCTGACCGGGTGTCCAAGTGCTTTGTTTCATCTCAGAACGGGAAGAAACATCTTTCCCCTCAAGAAAAATGAGTGAACTGAGCAGCAGCACACTTCTGTGCAAACCCCCAGATGCTTTTAGCACTGGAAACACCATTGAACAGTCCAAATCTCTGCAGTAACTTCTGGGAAGCAGGAAAAAAGGATCCAGTAGGTGTTAAATATCAGGAATCTAGAGGTACCCCACCAAAGAAAGCTGGATTGGCCCAGCCAATAAAAGCCAACAGCTGACTACACAGAGAAGATTGTAACAGCAATTGCAAGAAGCTCAGAGCGAGTCCTAGGAAGAACTGGAAAAGTCTTACAGGAAACTTCATGCTACAATATCATTTTATATATATATTTTATTTTTTTTTTTTTTTTTTTTTTCATTCGCCCCAGCTGTTAGCCTCCACGGCTGCATTACGCTAAGGCTGCACAGCTGGTCTGTCCTTGGTGAGGGTTGTTATTTCAATAAAACAAAGAAAACAGAAGATGTGTGGCGCAAGTCAGTAAAATGCCTTTCTTTTAAGGACTGCATCCCGACCGACCTACCATGAGGTGACCCCTGAGAACCAAGGGGACGATCTCAGTCTCGGGTGGGGAGTAGCCATAATCGTCACAGGGCAGGTCCCCCCTCTTCCTCCTGCTGTGTGAGAGCCCGTTCTGCCCGTAGTTCTTGGGGCAGAACACCCGGTACAGGCAGAAGAGCAGGAGGACCAGGATAATGCCCGAGGCCAGACCCAGAGCAGCCACCCTGGTGGAGAGACAAATGGATAATGAGATAATGAGATAAAAGATCCAATTACTAGTCCACAGATAGAGTTTGAAAAATACCGTGAAAGAATTGCACGCGTTGCTGGTCTGATTTTTTCAGCTGAGAAAAATTTCCAATAAGCTATAGTGATTTCAGGAAAATTAAAGGATTTTTTTAATGGGAAAATGACCATTTCAACAAGATGTTCAGATTTTTCAATAAGAAAAGTACATAGCAACTAAGACTTTGAGAAAAAACGCTAGACGGGGAGCAGGATAACATAAAGTGCGTTCAACAGAGCCCAAGGAGAATTAAAGATTCAGGGGGCAAGCTGGGAGCCTGTCTTCTCAGGAGGAAAGGAAGGTCCCTGTTTGATGGAGAGTTTGATCTAACACTCAATAAAGCATTATTAAATCACGTTTATTCCCAAAGACGAACTCCTATCCCTGTTAGCAACACAGATAAACCCCGTAATGCATCATGTGTGGTGCTAGGAGTAACAGTTTGAGCATCACCAAGCCATTCAATTAAAACATGTTACAGCTTAATCTTCAAAATGCATGACTAATTGCACGGTGATGACTAGCTTACAGTGAACACTTGCACATCTATCAAGTTTTTATGCCATTTGTCCATAGCCATCGATACGTATCGACAAGCAGCTGCCACCACCAGCAATGTCTGCTAACAACCCAGGCTGCACACACCGCCTCCTGCCAGGGAACTCGGAAAAGATGAGAGATTAATTTAATGCTGCACTAGCTGAGCTGGAGTGCCCTGAGCATTACGGGATTTTGCACTGAAGCTTTACAAATATTTTTTTGTTCTCCTTTTTTTTTTTTTCCTCCAGGAGAAGAGCCGAGGAGCAACCCGTGTCTCCAAGGGAGTTAAGAAACATCAGAAAAGTGTATCAAAGACTCTTTTACTTGTAAAGAGTGACATCCTGGTGCCCTTGCAGCTTGGATGAGGCTTGGTCAGGCCGAGCTTCAGCATCCAGCTTCCCGCTGCTTGAAGATAAGAAGGGGTGGTAGCGGTTAGCCTCCTGGGGATGCCGCACTTCTAAGGCCTCTTGTGGGTTCAGGTACAGCGTGACAGGGATTGCTGGAAGGATGCTGATGTATCTGAAGGAACGGAAAGATGAGAATAGCTTAGGAACAACAAACACAAAAATCCTAACAGGTTGGCAGCCAATCTTCTCACTAGCAGCCAAGGTAGGTCTCAGCACGTACTTTCACTCCAGCAGTTTCAGGTATTCTAAACTAAAGACCTCCTTTGAAGTCTTTTTCTCTAAAGATATTTCCCAGGTCTTAACCCTTACCTCTGTGGGAGAGCCAACAGCAGAATAAACTACCGATGGGATCAAATGGATCACATAGATTTAAATCAGGATATAATGATCTGGTCCAGTTTCCCGTACACTGCCGGCCAGAAGATCTCACCAAGAAGTTTCTTCAGCTCACATGCCTCTATTCCTCACCTGTACCATCCCCATCACTTACAGATGATCATGTACTGTTTTACAAAACTCTAAACATCACCTCCAGGGTAAAGGCAGATAACAAGGGCACAGCAGAGAAACACAACCCTTATTCTCAGCCAAACAGGCCCAGAGAGGTTGGTACCTCTGCACCACACAGGAGGGCCCGTTTAATAGTCTCCTCGTGAAGACACATTTGGAGTAAGCCACATGGAACACAAATTACCTTACTCAGAAGGACAAAGGATGGAAGAAAGAAAAACACTCGGGGTCAATTCCACAATTCAAAGTGCCTGCGGCACTCGATGCCAGCCCACTTGCCTTTTGGCCAGAGTGATATTGTAGTAGCTGAAGAGGGATGGCCAGTGTCTGAAGGAAAGCTTCCTCCAGATCTCCTCATCCTCTGCTCCCCAGGTAACCTCTGCTTCCGTTCCAAGCTCCGTCTGTCCATTCCCTTTGCCTTCTGGTCCCTGGGCCCAAGTGTGCCGGTTTGTCTCCAGCCTGTTCAGGGACTCCAGCCCTGACTTCTGCTCACGCTGCTGTGTCTGGTTTTCTGACAGCTGTATAGGGTCCGATGGGAAGACTGAGAGGTCAATCTTGGGGTCCCCAGCAGGTAGGACCCCTCCAGGAACAGGCATAGGAGGCAGACCTGCTTCACCCAAAGGACTTTGTTCAGTGACCTGTGACGTGAGGTAGGTGCGGAGACCAGCAGGATCCGTGTAAACCAGGATTCCAATCCAGATCACCGTCCCAGCCTAGACACGACGAGCAAAGGGACAAGGGCGTTTAGCACCCGGCCTTCACACTCCCCCTCCAACACCTCGTCAGCTGTCTGAGCTGATCAGCGACGTCCCAACCAAGGGTACGCCCTGCACTCGGTTGTGCTTATTCCTGGCAGACACTTATCCTCTAAGAGGATCAGGAGAGGTTGCGCACCACGCACAAAAACTGAACGCTGCTTTTCTGCGAGCCATCTGACTCTGACTCTACCTGATGGTCGTTACCCCACTTCTGTCTCAGAAATACAGCAGCAGGAAAGAGACTCCTTTGCTGGCGGCTGGGACCAGCACGTCTGCCACCCTCAAAGAGGGCTGGAAAGGCTTAATTCAGGGTTCATGAACTCTGCAAGACCTACTGCAGCAGCCACGGTTCACAAAACGTTGTATTAATTTAATTTAAGTTAATTAACTAACATCAATGTTAGTTGACAGTAACAGACTGAGCTGTGGTTTGTAGCGTCGAGGAACACAAACATTCCTCTGCTTCCACTGCAGACACCCAGAACAGAGGGCGGGGGACAAGCAGGGGCAGTAACTGGTGTAACCACTGCACTTACACCTGCAAAAGTAGCAAAATATCTCCATGGTTTTAGTCCACATTATCTGCCAGAACAAAACATGATTTCCGCTCTGCAAACATCTTCTCTCTCCACTCATACAGTTCTTAAAAATCTGCTTCTATAAAAGCAGATTTTTGTCTCAAAGCAACTATCAGAGAATTACCCACTTGCACCCAAACATCATGCAAACAGCAGAGCCCTGGAGCGAATGCATGCAGAGCGATGTTCTCAGGGAAGTATTTCTCGAACTGTATTTACCGTGGGGCAGCATTAAGTCTTGCAGAGGAAGAAGGATGCCTGAAAACGGTGGGCTTTTTCCCCTGCCCGGAAGCCTAAGTGGGTTGGGTTAGCGTCCAGCAGGAAGGGGCAGCGGATAACAAACACCACACGGCATACCATAATGAGTCTCTGGGCCAGCCGGGTCCTGGCGAAGAAGTAGATCACCCGCAGCCTCTTTGGCAGGCGCAGGTTCCTGAAAGACGATGGCTGCAGGGTGATGGTGTGGGGGGTGGCAGGTCGCATAGCTGGCTGGCGTTCGTAGCGCTGAGAGCGGCTGACAGGCTTCGCCGGGGGCATGCAGGCTTCCGCTGGCAACCGTTTGTTCAGATCAGCAAGCTGCCAAGAGAAAAACAAACGTGTGAGAGCCATGGTGATGAGGTCCCTCGAGAGAAACGTGCGCGCATCAGCTACCTTTGATACATGCCTATGTCTGAGTTCCAGCCTTCACCCTTGAGCTGATCTGTCCCAACTTTCTCTCTAGCACACTCTTTTCTTCACTCAGCCATGCTCGTCTCTTTGTGACCGTGTCTCCTTCCAGCCCATTTACCCCAAATCTGCATGTTTATATATATGAGGGCATCTTGTTCCCTCAAGCGTTCTGTCCCCAAATCCTGCATATGTGTAACTGAGCAAGTATTGCTCTGGAATTTTTACAGCTTGGTCTTTTCTGTTTAGAGAGTGAAAATCACAGGGTATGCTTCCCTTGATCCTTCCACAATAGCAGAGAAGGAAGACTCAAGGCAAAACCTTACCTCCATACGGCGAATGTCAATGGACAGCACAGTAGTGAAGAAAAACATCTGCAGAAAGAAGTCAGACACCAGGCCGACCACAGCGAAGAGGCAGAACTCCTGCAAACAGAACACACTGATCAGCTACGCAGAGACAACGGTAAATATTTCAACTTCAGAAAAAGGGAAAGTCAGCAAACTCTTGCCCAGAGCGCAGGCCTGAGTCTATTTTACTGACAAATCCTATTATTTTGTAATAGTTGAGAGTTTAGTGCTAAAAAAGTCCATGCGAGAACGCAAGAGTGTATTGAGCTGCGGCAGGGCTGCAGCCATTGCTCTCCGCCTCCCTGCCCATGCGTTCAAATCACAAGGCCAAACAACCTCCAACGGTTACGGTTTCCTGCACCTTACCATTAAACCTCAGCCCTGATTTAAAGTTCCTCCAGGAACACAGGTTGTTCAGGAACTGGATCAATCACCCTCCAACCAAAGACAGACCACTGATGTCACTGTACGTCTGTGTACTTGTTTGTAGCCATTCTCCAGGGCCCCAGCTAAACCATTTCTGCTTAAATCACACTTCTGGCTAATGTATATTTGATAGGCAAATTTAATTCCTATGTCCCTGGAAGAAAAGTCCCATATCCACTCTCAGAGGTCTCCAAACACCAAGTATATTGCAAAAGCCGGTTTCCTAAATGTGCTGTAATGCTCCATTTTTTCCAGCAGGTGCCGTTGCAGAAATAAGGATGAAAAGATTCTGCCCAGCAGCAGAAATGCAGTCAGCTCCCAGCTCATCGCTATAAAACAAATGCACGCTCTTACCCTAATCCCCACGAGTGCTAAGTGCCGTCCCCTCTCCCCCACTACATTCAAACCTTCAGAGCAACACAGAATTAAAATATTTCTGAGAGGCGTTTTGTTTCCCTTGGAGGTACAAATTTCTGCCGGGACCTGTCAAGACCCAAAAAGGATCTAGAAAACAGGGAGAGATCAAGAAAGTTGAAAGTAAGCAGGAGTAAAAACCTTAGGCTAAACAACAGATTAAAGACTCTGGCCCTCACTTGCAGAACAGAGCTGGCAAACGCCCACTGCCGCTCACTGCCTGCTGGCATGGTGACATGCTCACTACCTGCAGACCAAGCCAGGACACATCCACCTACAGGGAAGGAGAGAGGCCGTAGAGATCCATTTCTTTTGTCCCCCTTCTTCCTACATCTTCCCCAGCTTCTTGCATGAGGCTGGAGGCCACTATGAGCCCAGGGAAACGAAAAGAGATAGCGTGAGAGGCTATCCAAAACCTCTAAACAAACCTTGAAGCCTTCCCATCCTGTCCAAACTGTTCTTGAAACTTAAGCAATCAACTGCTTGTTATTTAAAAATCAGCGTGATATGAAACGAGATAACCCAGCAGGTCAGCTGCCCCTCCCCAAACTTCTCAGCGCCAGCAGCGCAAGCAAGCAGGTTCTGATCGGGTTTTTCTCTTTAGCCCTTTCCCCAACATCTGGCAGGAGGTTTGGGAAGCAGAGGGATGAAAACGCAACACAGGCTCCTCTTTCAAGGAGAAAACCAGAAGGAAAGCAGTATCTATCTGGATTTCACCAGACCTCAGCAAACACAGGCTCCACAGACGACAGGCTCTGCACAGAGAGAGATTAATTCTGTTAATATCTTCAGCGACGTCTGAAGCCACTAGCCCTGGAAATCTAAAATCTTCTTATACTTGGCTACTGCACACCCTGTGGCAAAACCCAAACTGCTTTCAGTGGGTACAGGATCGGGCTATCGGTGTGTGAACTTCAGTACAAGGTAGAGCGTAAGAGATGAAAAACAGAGGAGGAACACTCAGCATGCACCCCCGCAGCATCCCAGGACCATCAACCAGGACACTGTGCCAGGAGAGCAGGGGTCTCTACCCACCTGCAATGCAAAGCAAGAGGATTTCGCTGCTCCTCGCAATTACAAGGGATTTAAAGTGAATGCAGAATTCTCATCTGAAGCCAAACTCTATTTTAGGACAAGGAGAGCTACGAAAATGTAGAAAAAGTCCCTTCTGCTAAATGAGCTACACTGCCAAAGGGTAATTGAGAAAAACAAGACCCATTACAGCCCTCGGGGCAGGTGAGATCCTTCAGCTGAGAAATGCTTCCCTCTTCTGTTATTCCCTGCACCAGGCAGCACCTGAACGGGCCCAGCACGGCACTGCTCCCTCTGACAGCCTGGAGCGAAGGTCCCCACCAGATTTACGCAGCCTGGCTCTCTTTCCGCCAGATTCCTTGGACTCTGCAACACGAGCACAGCACTTTATCTGTACAGTGTCCTTCACTCTCAGGGATGAAGGTAAGGGGCATACAGCAGGCTGCAGCAGAGCAGCTGGCAGTCGCTAACAGACTGCATCCCTGCAAGATTCTTCCTCTGGAGAGTGCAAGCATCCAAGGAAAGACAGGATCACATAGAGAGCAAGGAGTGGATGTCATCACGTATGTCAAAACGCTGTAATAAACAGGGTGGGGGCATGGTGTCACTTTTATACGGCTCTGCCCCATCCCTTTTATCAGACTCTTTTATCTCCTGTAATCAGCGCACCCTGCAAGCTTCTCTGTAGCAGGGTGCAAACACAAAGGGAACCGTCCCAGCGGTATCCCCACGACAGGGCTGCTGGCACGGCGCTCGCTTCACAGATACTATCCAGCTTCACTTTCTGAGGTCCAGCTGTGCAGCAATGAAACAGAGGCCAAAAGGTGCTAACGTACTATATGAATGAGCCCAGTTTAGACCCAAAGGATGGATCGTGCCGGTGTTTGAGCTGAGCAATCTCTGCAATCAGCTTCAAATAAAAAAATTAGGCCACAATAGGTGGGCAGCTGTCGCCTGCGGAATTCTACTACAGCTCCTCTCTCGCTGTCCTTTTGCATACTGAGAGAGAAGCTCAGGAACTGCCAAGTTCAGCCTGAAATGCTCCAGTCCAATCTGAATGTTTAATCTTCTTAGAATGTCATTCTCAGATTATCCTGTGCAGTCTCTACTGGTGCTAAAGCAAGGCTATACGCAACCTGCCCCTCTTCATGCAGGTCACAGCACCAGTGAGCACCTCGCGAGGGTGCAGAGTAGCCTCGGACTATGCAGATGCTGGGTTGCTCCCGCCTTCACTTGCTGACCACCCCTGCTAGAAACTTCCAGAGACAACAGGCTGATGCCTGCCTGAAGCCTGGCTGCAGAGGTGCTATGGAACTGGCAATGAGGATTTGTCCAGGTAGTGCTTCTGCTCTTGTAGCTCACCAGGAACAAGCCCTGCTGAGTCAAGAATCAGAAATCAAATGGTGTCAGCTTCCTGATACAACGGAGCAAGTACGGTCCTGAAAAGGGGACTGTGCAGCAGAGAAATTACACTGCGAGGCAGAAGACCTTGATCCTATTTTCAGTGCAATGCAGAGCCAACAGCATGACCCCTGACAGATCCTTCTACCTCGAGGTTTCAGTTTACCCACCCGCGAAACACAGACAATGGTATCTCTGGTTGTAAAAACCTACAGATTTGTCAGTCTGGTGAAAGAGCCCCAAATTGACTGTCCACCCTAGTTCTCAAAGCAGATATTCTGCAGTAGGGTTTTGGTTTTTCCTTCCATCCGCTTAGAAGGTGGAGTAGCCAGCTCACAAAAAGGCACTTTTCAGTTGGAATAAAGGCATCCCCGCAGCAAAGGCACAGGGCAGCATTAAGTTCTGCGATGGGAGCCCCGGCTACGGCTCCTCCTGGAGAGATCCACGTTCTATGGATGCATCTCTTTCCCACTAACAGACCCTTATCCCAATCAGCCAGAGAGGAGAAGAGAATATTGTTCCCTGCATTCTTGCAGTGCCTACAAGCCTCTGTCCTGCAAGCTCAAACCGATCACCTGTACTCACCTGGATGGCTGGGACAAGGGTGAAATACCCGATCAAGATGATCCCAAGCTCTGTTGCCATATTCTTCATAATCGACCAGCTCTCATTGCTCAAGCCTGGAGAAGGAACATGCAAAGACTGGTAAAAGGAGACTGTTCACTAGTGGACAGACAGGAGAACAGCAAAAAGGAACTGGATTTCCCTTCTTTAAAATTAGCATCTGTAGACAACAGGCAAAAAAGGCACTTTCAGGCTAAAATTCATCTGACCTATTTTGAATACCTAAGTCAAATAATCAGATTGTAGACTACCAATGTCTCTGTTAGCTGGATTATTAACTACAAAGGGAGCTCAGGATGACTCTCTCAGCTCACAAACCGTCCTGATTTCAGCAGTCTGAGGCAATACAGGGATTCAGAAGTGTAAAGGACCATTGAGTTTTTGAGTCCTGTTTTCAATCTAAACCACTCATAATTTTAAAACTAGGTAGACTTTTCTGGGCATCACTCCAGAATATCTCTTCCCTGATGTCTAGAAATATTTTTATGTTTGTAAGCTACATATATCCATGGTTTGAGCATACTCAAATTTTATGCAGGTGCAGAGTATATCTATAATAGAGAAGGTAATTTTGCCAGAGGCTCAGCAGAACTTCATGACTTGTGGACTGCACACACAATATTCATGACACGAGAGGACAAGGTGCTAAATATATATACCAGGAGATAAAGTTCTCCATTAATAACACTTTTTTAACCTTCTTTAGACAATGCTTCAGTCAACAATCTTAAGAAGCAGTGCCCACAATTACAGGCTTATATTAGTTCTTGAAATTAATAAAAACAGTACAAAAAGACTAATAGAAGACAACTCCCAATTCACATTCATCACCCACAGCCCTTGGTTCCTTCACAGACCAGAATTAAGATCATTCCCCACCTCCTAGTCCTTGGGTTACCCTTATTTTCTCTCTCTCTCAACACTTTTCTCTAGCAGGCTGCGTACCTTGGGCAATGCGTAGCTTCACTTCCAGGTCAACAGGCGTAGAGACGACTGACTTGGTGAGGACCAACACGTTCTCTAGGCCAATGACTACAACCAAGTAGGGAAATATCTCTCTAGAGGAAACAGAGCCAGAACTGAGAATGAGACTCTTGGTGAAAAAGAAGGCAAGAATGCAAGTTAAGCAGCAAACCCATGTCCTAGAGTCAAGGTGAGGAAACACTATCCAGTGCTCTTAGCTAAATCCCTTCTCATACAATATTACTCTATGATGAGGTAAGGGGTTTGTATTTCATCTGCTTTGGAGACACATTAACATTTTTGCAAAGCTGCATGATCTTCTGGAAAATGGCCACTGCAGACCACTACTAAAGCAGTCTTAAAGCTTCCCAGGGTTGGGACCGTGCCCCTCGAAGAGTCCCTCCAGCAACTAGTAGAAAGAGGTACAGATCAAAAAGATGTACTTCAAACACCACTGCAATAGACTCCGTAATAATTAGTCAGCAAGAGAGCATTACAACAAGAGGGTAGGGAGCATGTCCCACCATCGACAGTGAAAATCTTGATAAATCACAGCTAAGCATTGCATTAAAAAACACTTTCAAATAAAAATTCTCAAGTGAAGATCATAGGCAGTGCTTGGTTCAGATACTCAGTGGACAAAAGCTTCCACACCTCGCAGCTGCTGTGAGCAATCCAGTCTTGGGCAGTGAAGGAGACACATGAGGGGAGTTCTTTGTTGGGAGGAGATAAATTAACATGCATGGAGCTCTGCTCTCCAAAACAGCAGGTAGCTCAGAAGCCACAACACTGAGAACAACCATATGCTTTGTACATAAATAAACTAAATCCTGCCAGGGATAGTTTCTACCCAAGAGTCAAGAAAACACACCAAAATGGATTTACTTTCGGCATATATGCATGCAGAAGAGTAAGACTACCCAAGGTCACCACTGTGACTTTATTCAACTCTTCTTCTTACCCTGAAACTTTTTTCTCTCTTTTGAACTACTTACAGATCACAGAGAAAAAGCTGTTCTGTGCCAGAACACGGTAGATAGTAAATCTCTTCATTTCCCTCCAGCTAAACTTAAGTGAAAATCCTAAAGCTTTCGTTGTGGAGGGTAATGGATTTGTGCTGTGTTGGTATGTACAGATCCAAAAGGAGAATGTGCGTGCGTGCATGCACACACGCCCCTTGGCAAATCACTAACAGCCAAGACAGGTAAACAACAGGGTTTGAGAAGAACACCTCCTGCTTTCTGTCATTGCCTGCCATAACCCCCAAGGACCCCCTTCGCAAATGCTGGTTTCGATTGCCACCGGCCATCTGACATGGGCTTCAACAACATTTGCACACGTATAGCTGTCAGCAGCCTGTACCTTACAAGCTCACCTGGGGAAAAATACCAGTCTGGAACCACTGCTAACTCAGCTGCTTTATTCCAATTGATTCCTTGAACAAACGGCAAGCTGAAACAGCGAAAGCTCCTTTGAAAGCAAGATTACAAAAAAAAACCCCAAAAGCAAAAAAACAAACTCCATGCACCCTTCTCCAGGTATCCTAACCAAATTTTAGCTCTAACAATTGTGCAACACATCAATCCCTTCATCTTCTGTTCAAAAGCTGCACAGGCAGTGAATTCCCATAGCGAGTGAAAAAAATACAAATATATATAAGCCTCTCACGGGCAATTTGCTGTTAACGTCAAAGAATCCAAAATCTATCAAGTACAACTCAGTCCTGCCTTTATCTAAAGCATTTTCAGGTCATAACCCGTGTCACTCCTCCAAGCAATAGTTTAGGACAGGAGACAGATGTGAGAAAGGCTCTTCATAATCCTTAGGGATGGAAATTGCTAAATAAAGAGAATGCAACAAAGGCGAGGGAGAGCTCTGCTGCCTGGCACAGCACAGCACCATCCTGCAGAGCACGTTATCTGCAGGGCTCTTGCAGAGTCCTTGCAGAGTCGTGTCCTTATGCGCAGCCCTGCAAGATATGCAGGGGGTCTAGCACCATTTCCAGATAAGCTGCAGTAAACCTTCAGTACAAATACGGTAAAGAAACCTCATAATTCTCTCATCAACTACGTCCTACTTAAACCGTAGCTTCTGCTGCAGAAGACAATTAACTAATAGTGCCAGGTTATGAATTTCGGTAGTCCTTGCAGAGTCAGCAGTTTCCATGTTAAATGGCCAGCAGTTGAAAAGCAATGAGACATTACGCGACTCTGTGCAGGACAAACAGGAGCTGTTTGTGCCCTGCAGCTCCAAAACCTAAGTTCATTTGTCTCCACTCAGAGTGAGGTGGATGGCAAGAGATCCTTGTTATGTTTTCTGCCCTACAGCACCAACTGAGAAAGACCTTACAATAGGAAGAGGGAGGAAGAGCAAGGGGAGATGCCGTATCGTGTCTGTCTACTGGAACATTTACACTTCACTTACCGCTTTCATGCCAGAAGGTGCTGCGTCATAGCACGATCCGGCATCCCAGAGAGTCAAAAGAAACACTACTGTTAACTCATAAAGAAAACAGATCTAACAGATCTTTGTGAACAGAGACAACCTCTGATTTATCCAAAATGTTTGGAAGATGGAAGAATTTATCACATCAGCTTCTCTTATCTAAAATGCGAATGTTCACATTTGAGCTAGTCAGTTTAGGCTCTTTTTTTATAGTCAACAAGAAGAAGCAGTTCGTCATTTTAGACTGATTCCTCTGCTCTAGCTGAGATGCCAACTTGTGGGTTGGCGGCTTGTGCTCTGGGCTCATCTAGAGACTCTCCCATCCCACCAGCTCGCAGGAATCCCACTTCCAGTGAACTCCAGGCATTCCGCTCAGCTTCACTGTCAGTGAACCCCAGGCATTCTGCTCAACTTCACTGTTTATTCTTTCTTAAATCCTGCATAGATCATGTCACCTATCTCCACAAGTTGTGAGTGCAAAGTCACCCAGGTAGCCTCCCAGGCGCAAATACCACAGGTCAGTTCTGCCACCTTTAAATATTTTTCTGAGTAAAATTTAATGAACCTGCATCAGCCAGAAAAGGTAACGAGCCCTTCTGGATGCTACGACAAGTCACTGCAGGAGGAAGGTATGTGAGAGCCTACTTAGCTGCCAGGAGAAATAATACCACATAAGCTTATTTGTAAAATCTTATTTGTAAGATCTTAAAGACAAAGCGTTTAGCAGCTGTTTTCAAATTATTTCACCTCCATCCACCCTTCCTTAGGAAGAGGTTTGGTGCTGGAAACATACCCTCCATTAAGAGTAGGTGTCAAACCAAACAGCGTGCAGAGCCCAACGGACATGAGCAGAGAGCTGAGCACCGTCACAACCGCTGCCAGTGCCAGACCCCATTTCGATTTCACCATGTCAATCTTCCCTGAAAAACAGAATGCAAAGTCTCAGTTACCAAGCAAAAGAAAATGACCAATTAATAAAAAATCAAGAAGGGATCCTCATCCTGACTTATTTCAGCAGGTAGCTTAGTACCCTGCGACTTCTGCGACCCAGAAGTAATGGTAGTTCAGTCTCAGTGTCTGAAATGCAGCTCCCAGATCCTCCAGTATGTGAGAGGTACTGGATCAAGGGTGGGACAGAGGATAATGCATGGCTTACAGCTCAAACTAGTTCCAGTACAGCACTGCTGAGGCATGAAAAAAGAAACTTAAATGTGGCTAATAAGGTCTAAAACCACCAGCTCAGAACATGTATTTGATCTGTCTGACAATGAATTAGTCTCCCTAAACTGGAAAAAAAAGTCATTATTACGGCACTGAAAGCTGCCTAAGACAGAATACATCTCAGAAGATCGCACAAGGAATAACCCCACGCTGGCTAAGAGGGACAAGTTAGCAGAAATCAGAGAAACATGACTACTAATTCTCTACATGACAGTTCAGGCAAAAATTTCACCATCACCTTTCCTGCTGAAACAGGAGGGAACTGCAGTGCTATGGACAGGCGTCCCTCTTATCTGTAGCCAGAGAAAGGGCACCACACCACTGATCCCTTGCCTATATTCAGCTGGCAGGTGTACAGGTGACTTGTTAACTTGCTCTCCCCTCAAGGGTCCCCACCCCACAAACCTACGTGTGGAGAAGTAGATGTAAGCGAAGAGTATAATGTAGGTGGTGACGAGGGGTATCAGCTCAGCAATGCCAATCTCTTCCTTGAAGTGGACGTGAACGATGTTCTCCTCTCGCAGCGTGCAGTTAGGGCTGGGATGCAGCAGCTTGAGGCGAGAGCGGAGGCTGCTGAGGAACCTGAGGTGAAAAGCAGGAGGATGTCACACTGTACACAACAGCCAGTGCACAACTCCAAGGAGGAGCTCAATGGGAATAGAACAAATAGGAAGAAGCTCTGTAGATTCACACAGACTTACACAGCATGGCTCTCCCTAGGCCCAACTGCTAAATCTGTTCCTCTGTGGCCCAAACTACATTCGTCACATCTGTACTGAGGTAATCTTACAGACCTTGATCGCTATGAAGATTCAAAAGTAACTGTGAAGACTTAGCAAAACTATTTAAAGCAAGGGCTCATCACCCAAAATCTTGGCCCTGGGGAACAGAACATGCTGTAGTCTCAAACATCCCCTGAATTTACATAAGTAGGGCTGATGAGAGGTGCTACATGACAGTCCTTGAGGCTGAAGGGTTCTTGCAAGGGCGGCAGCAGAGCAAGTTTTGACTACTGTGCTGCCAATTCTGTCCTAGGCATTCCTTAGGGAATTCTGTGCAGCACGGAGCACAGCGTTTAGTCCTCAGATGCACTCGCTCCAAGCCAGCTTTGCCAACGCCGTGCCAAAGGGGTTTCACAGTTGGTACCAGGTGAATTAGTGCTTACTGGAAAGCAAACCACTCTGTGCACTGGGAACTGGATCAAAACCAGACCTACTGGGCCTTGGCTGCAACGACAACAGCTCTGTGTGCAATGAAGTCGTCTTCAGAGGAACTCCCATTGGCAGCTTTGGGTATTATAGACACTTTTTGTAAAGAGCAATCGAGAACTGATAGTATTTTATTTCCCTAAAACACAGCAAATTTTCTCCCCAAAACAGCAACCTGTTTTTCTATAGCACATTCAGAAGAACCTAAAATATTCTAAAACACAAAATGGGGATTAAAGAAAAACATAACAATAATCAACATAGAGAGAACAGCAAACTTGCCAAGAAATGAGTAAGGGATCCCTAACAAAGAAATGGCACAGCTAAAGCTCCTTACCTGGAATCATATCGCTGGAGACCCAGTGTGACAGTGTACGATACTACTCGCTTCCTATTATAGAGGTTCACCCCACTGTACTTTCCAGGGAGCCCAAACAACAGATCTGCAAAAACAGAGCATGAATGAAACATTAGGATTAAAAAAGCAAAAAAAAACCAAAGCAAAAAACAACAACAACAACAAAAACCAACAAAAAAGACAGGATATAAAAGGTGAAGACTGCTGAATTAGAACTACAGTTCTTACAGGATGCACTTTCTCAGGGCTCTGGTGAGAACTTACCAATCTGTATAAATACCTGATGCAGGGGAGTAAAGAAGATGGAGTGTCTCTTGTCAGTGGTGCCCAGTGACAGGACGAGAGGCAATGGGCACAAATTAAAACATGGGAAATTCCCTTTAAACACAAAACCCCCTTCCTTCCTTCCTGTGGGGAATTTATCTGTCCTCATCTTCTTTCCTGACTAGGCAGTCTGCAGCACACAAGGTCTGCCCTCTAATCCTAACCCATAAGCTCTCAACTGACTGATCGCCCATTCCTAAGCAAAGCTCCACGCGTTCCCACTGCTCTCTCACAAAAAGGACAACTCTCCCTCCACGCCCTCCCAGCCTGTCCTTCCTGAAGAGGCTGCATCTACCCACAGCAGCATTCCAGTACTGCAAGCCACCCCGCGCCACCTCTGTGAGCTGGATGAGGTTGTAGCCCTCCAACTACACACAACTCTAATTCCTCCTGCTTGCTCCCCATGCTCTGTGTGTTAGTGCACAGGCACGTCAAGTGGGTGCCCAATCTGTCCTTCAACAGAGGAAAAAGACATTATCCTTAAGGATGCAGACAAAGAAATCCTTGGATACTTGGTTTTGTGCATGTTGGTGTGTGATTTGAACCAGAGGTTCCAAAAAGACTTTGCATTGCAAAGAACAATTTATTGTCTCTTCTGTTAACCTTGTGCATTAAACACAGACTTAAAAAAATGATGTGTCAGGATGAACTCTACCACCATTGTCAGGAATTCCCAGGATATCATGGACCTTTATCTTGTTTGTGAATGAGCACTCAAAGAGAGCACTCCATATGCTCCAAACCACAGTGTGCACACACTCCGGATGCTCAAAAAATAACCTCTACAACAAACTCACTTTGGGGTTACAAAACCCCTTTTCAGACATGTCATACCATACGCTTCCTGACACCTACAAAGTTCCTTTAAAAACAAAGGAACAGCATTTCATCTGGCCTTACAGAACCACTAAACCATATGATCCCAGACATGGTCAGCCTTATGTTTTTTAATTAAGAGAGAAAAATACTTCTATGAGATCCAGCAGCAACTCGGGGTATAGGCAAGCAACTATCAGTGAATGCACAAGAGGGAGCAGGATGAATGTTCATTGATCTGTGACAATGAGACAGTCTTTGAGTAAGACAGACAATAGCATGAGGGAAAAAGATAGGGTAGAGCATACATAGAGTAAGAGGAACAAAAAGAGTTGGACAAGTTATCTGCTATTTTTACACCTATAGAAAGGAGGCTGACTGAATGGAATTATTCACCCTCAACAGTTACAGAACTGAGTTCAAACAGAGATACGAAATGAGAGATGACATATATTTGGTAGCTTCATTCCAGATGCTCTGAGTAACAAAATGCCACCCAATTTGCTAACATTGGCCATCTAGATCTTGGAGATACGAAGGACAAAACAGCCGTGCAAGCTGTAGGGTTTTCTCACAGCTTCTTTAGCACTTCGGTCTCTTACCTTTGAGAGTAGCTGATGTTTGTAATGTCTTTGGTTCATGCTGGTGGATGGTTTTGATGATATCTGGGTCAGCATTGAATCGCTCTCGGTCGTTCTGCCAGAAGTTCCCTGGAGACAGTAACAGACAGCCATGTTCGGGCAGCAGATTCCGCAGCTTCTTGAGGCCAGGCAGAAGATCTGTTACCTGAAGACAAACTTCCTCCAAGCTTTTGACACCAGAACTGAAACGCAAACAAAGGTTAGACACTGCCACCTATATTACAATTCTCACAAACAAAAAGCAAAGTTGCTAAGATGAATACCCCAAGGACCTGCATCACCTTGTTACTGCTCTTGTTCTTAGTAACTGAGGATCAAGAGCCTGGGCCCATAGACTGGGATCTCCCTGTAACACGTGTACAGACTTCAGAACCCCATTATCATTTCTCTGCATACTGCCCGGCCACATAGCTTTTACTGTTCACCCATCCTAGGTGCCACCATTTTCAGTTCCACATTTAAGATACCTCTAGAATACAGAGAAACTGTCTCCCTGGAATTCTTCCGCAAAGACATTAAACTCCTCTGCATGCTTTTTTCCACATATGCTGAATGAGACACTATACATAAATCTTTACTAGCGTTTCTGAATTGAATTATTTAAGGTATACAGAGTGCTCTAAAATGTACAAAGAACTCAGTATCTGCGACTGTGCAAAACGTTTTCAGAATTCTTCTGCATTGTATAGAAAAGAAAATGCCTGGCGGGTTCAGAAATTAATAGAGGTGTAACCAGTATGAAATGAAACTTGTGTTTGTTCCCAAACATCATTTTAACACAATTAAACAATCCTTCTCAACTAGTAATCCAAGCGAGACTCAGCTTGGGCTTACCACACGATCCGACTGAAAGTTTAGTGACAAAACCTATCAGCACGCTCTCTGGCTACACAAGGAAGAGCTGTTGGTCCAGAAGGGAACGCTTCCCTCAACACGATACGGGTGACTGGTGGGATTTGCACAGGAAGGGTATATCTAACAAAGTCTAAGTTAAGATACAAGAGATGAGTGTTCCCTGACCCCAGTCTCGCAGATTACAGAGAAGGTGGCTCCAAAAGACAAATCAGTTAAGAGTCCTATTGTAAAATGCCTTCTCCAGAGGAGTTTTTTTCTTTAAATGACTACAAAGAGTAAACATGGAAACCCGTCAATGATAATTTGAGTTATCTCTTTGTGAACACTCCCTCCAGAATCTATATCCTGTCACTACATGGCAGGATACCTACAAAAGTCACAACTCTCAAAAGAAAATAATAGAAAATATGCTTGAGAATACCGTGTTTATAGAAACAGAAGCCTTCTGAAAGATAATTTAAAGGAAGTGATGCACTGATGCCTCTGATAATAGCTCCAGGAAGAGTAAGATGACTAATTTTTGTATTTCACCTCTAGCTAACTCTGAAACATAACAGCGATAACAGTTTGTACTGCAGATAAGCCTATGTCCATTCTTATTTGCGAAGCAAACGCATACAGCCAAAGTCCCTACCAGTACGTGGTGAATGCGGAGAGTGATACCAAAAATCATGAACTGGAGCAAACAACAAATTTCAGTTCACTTCTAACTTTTTACAAATGATGACTGCTCAAAGTTTCAGCAAGCTTACAGCTGATGAAAATATAATCACTTTGTACTTCCTAGCCAGTTGTCAATAATCTTCAGCTCCTTCTGTACTTTAGTATAAAAGGATGCCCTTGTTCATATTAAGAAAATCAGCTTAACTTTGATACTGACAGAAGCAACTGACAACAAGGAACTTCATAACAACTTTTCAGGTAATGTCAGAATTAATCTCAAAGTTAGATGTTTCTTGAAATATCCAAGTCTGTCACCAAAATGGGAGCCCTTATCCCAAAGTTTAGGTCTAAACGCCTAAACCAACTACCTAGCCTTTTCCTCCTGGTGGCTATCTAAGTTTAATTTTGCTTCTAGGTTGCATCACTGTTCATCAAGGGCAAAACCAAGGAGAGATCATAAAAAGACAACACACATACTGGGAGCAAGTTGTTTCTAACTTGAAATTGGCAGCTATATGCTGATGCTTATCTAAAGTTACACGTGATATTTAACAGCATAAATGGCATTTCTAAAACATTATCAGAAAGAGAGCAGGCAGCTAGCTTGCAAGGAATGGTTTAAAAAAAAGGGACAAATCATCAGGTAGAGGAGTAAAACAGACAGTCTCAAAAATGAAGCAATGAAGGATGCTGTCAGTATGAACAAGCAGTAAATCTCCCCTACCCATGTGAGTTAGAGGACAAAGAATGAAGAAAGCTCCTGGCTGAAAAGGTAGGAAATGATCAAAGACTCTAATCTCACCATTTTTCACCACACTCGGCCTGTTCTCAGCATCATTATTCTCACTGAACATAGACAAGTAGGGAAGCCTTTCTCTCCTTAGAAAGTAAACCCAGCTAAGAACTTGACCACAAATAAAAACTTAGAAAACTTATTAAAAAAAAACCCAAAAAAACCAGAAGCAAGTTAACATGTATAAAATGTATTCTTGGTTTACAAAGAGAGAATATGCCAAACTAAACTGAGTGGTCTCTTCTTTAAAACGCCTGCCTTCTTGGATGGGGAAAGCACAGCAGATCTCATCTACTTGGGCCCAAAAAAGCTTTTGATACAGAAAATGCACAGGGAAGACAGAAGTTCACACAAAAACTGTAATACAGTAAAGTAGGTTAACAGGAAAATGGTCATGGGGCTGCTGAAAGGGGAACCTGCCGGTATTGAGGAAAAAAAGTGGAATTTCTCACAGAGACTTCAGAGAATCAGGACTATTATATATTTTTATTAATAATGTTGGAATAAGATACAGGGATATCTGCCAGTGACACAAAGTAACAGAAACACTGTTAATACAGAAAAGGAACAGAGTATCTGAAATGGATGATGTGAGGGCTGGAATAAATTTAATCCCCTTGCTATTAACAGTACAAAGTGTGATACCATGCACTTGGGGACTAAAAAGAGTTCCTGCTACAAAATGGGAGCTCATCAACTGGAAATGACAGAGAGGGACAAAGGGATGTTAATCAACCACTTCATAATGTGTAAAATGGATGTGGCTGGCCAGGAAAAAGGGACATGCAATCTCACTATATTTCAGGAAAGGCATTTCTGTGGAAAATAATGCACAAATGAGACTTCTCTGAGAATACTGTGTACAGTTCTAATCTCCCACATTCAGGAAAGATACACTAAAACAGTGCCAAGAGGAGCAACTAGGATGACAAATTGAATACAGAGGCAGAGTAATTCAAGAGTTTCATATATTTAGCTTGACAAACAAGGATTTGGGGTGGGGAGTATGAGTTCTCCCTGTAAATATCTGGAAGTAGGGGAAAGCTATTTTTGTACAAAGACTGTCAGGACAAAACCAATCAGGTCCTAAATATAGCCGAAGCGGAAAGGCAGGAGAAGGTTCCTGACCATGTGAAATTCGAGAAGAGCTTCACAATGGGCACGGTGAGGTCAAATGAACTTGCTTTAATACGAAGCTTGCACACTTATGAAGGGATTATATGACGCTGCTGTCTGCTGTGACAGGTATAACCTCAGAGGCCCTTTCCAGGCCTGGAAGGTTCCTGACAATTATCAGTGACTAGAGGACAGGCAAGTTCTCTAGTGCAAAAGCTAAACTGCTTTATGTGCAGGGTGGGTGTGATGTCACTTGTTAGCAGTGATCGCTCATTTTCTTTTCATTTTGAGAATCTTACAGATTCAAAGCTAATAATCAGACTTACGAGGCAGTAATTTAGAAGGTGGGTGTGCACAACAGTGGGTCAGTCTGCCTTCTACGCAAACTTTAATGAACAGTTAATTACCTGTCTCTCAGGGCATGGTTTCTGATCTCCTCCACTAGCTGGAAGACACGGGAAAGGGGTGAACGAAATACATCAACAGCAAGGAAGTTCTTCTGCCATGGGGAGACGGTAGCTTTCACGAAGATCTGCTGAATGTAGGCCACAGGAGCACCAACGTACTGTGGGGGAAACCAGAGGGAGAATGAAAACACACGGTGAGTAGGAAGCTGCTTAGCAGAATTAGACCACAGCTTGGCAATGTTTCAGGAAGGGGTTTGCCAGACTATATTTTCCTTTCCCAAATTAGAGGTGAAACATGACAGTACTAACCTAGCAAGAACAAAAAGAGTCTGTTTCTCAAAGAGGCAAAATGCCACTGACCATTTTGGCATCAGTCTATTGAGCTGCTTTGTGAGGCAGAGGCTCCCAGCTCTTGCTGAATTTGGTACCGGCATGAAAGGCAGGAGCAGAAACTCGCTGCCTCTCCCAACGCTGTAGTTAACGGAACCCCAACCTGTGCTGATTCTGCTGTGTGCCATTTAAACCTTCCTGGTCTCTGTGCCCAGGCTGCTGACCCTGCTCTGGGGACTGCAGAGCTGACACGCCGTGGCGGACAGAACTTTTGTGCTCTATTAGCTGAACTAGGCAACAAAGCAGATGGGAAGATTTAATCAGCCAGCAGCAGCCCAAGTTAACAGGATAGTGCAAAAAGCTCTCAGTGGCACCAGGGAGTGTAGAAGGCAGCAAATTATTTCAATCACAGTGAAAGCAGCACACACAGAGAGAGTTGAGAGCTCAAGGCATCAAAAGCATTAATCCAACATGTAGCTTCTACTTAAGAGAGACCATGGAATGAAAAAGAACAAAGCAGGTTACAAAGGATGACTTTAGGATTGTTTTCTGATTTCCTGGACAAGGCTATCAGCCTTCTTGGAAAGCATGAGGGTTCCAGTTTGTTTGTGCAAAAGAAAAGTTAATTCTTTACCCTTAACGTAAGGAGGTAAGTCTAGTTTACCTGCATGATACATACAGGCCAATTAAAAAAACCAAACCAAACCAAACCAAAATCCTCCTTCAGATTATACCCAATTTACCAGGTTCTTCCAGCATCCCTACATCCCCTAGACCACACTGTTGTAGTGAGCTCCACAGACAGTCTTTGGCTGTCCAAATTCAAACAAAACACTCGATTGTGACTTTAAGAAAAAAGCCTATGTCTTGGAGGTGAAGCCTAGACTACTTACATCATCAGTAAAACCCCTGCTAGATGCAGTATTTTAAAGCCAAAGGAGAGAAAATTGCAAGCACTGAGGAGCTGGACAGTCTGTCTTCCACCTCCAGGCCAGACAGACATTCCCATTCCGACAGTAGTGATCTCTGAAGGACAAGCTGCTTGATACTCAGAATCCAGATCCCTCCAGAGAGAGACTGACAACACCGAAACCACTATCGTAATTACTGGTAACACCTCCACAGTTACACCAGTAACTGTTTAGGCTGACTAAATCCGATTCTCGCCCTTCAGAGGAGGCCAAGGACAGGTATGTGAAGCAGTGTGTGTCAGCAGGAGGCTTGTCCTGCTGCTCTAGGGAGCATGCCTTCATATGACATTAGGAAACTGGGGCCTGTTATGCCAGAACCCATCATTAAACTTATTTAAAACCTAATAACAGAATCACACAAAGGTTTGGGTGGGCAGGGGCCTCCCAGCCCCCCCAGTGCCACCCCTGCCATGGCCAGGGACACCCTCCACTAGCCCAGCTTGCCCAAAGCCCCATCCAACCTGGCCTTGAACACTGCCAGGGAGCCAGGGGCAGCCACAGCTTCTCTGGGCACCCTGGGCCAGGGCCTCAGCACCCTCCCAGGGAAGAATAATGCTTTAAAAAGTATACTACTTGCCTTAGATAAAGTTATCCTTAAAAAGTGGGCTCTTAAACAGCATTTCAGAGCTTTTAGTTCTTCCAAATGCCTAGCATCCATTTTTCTGACAGAGAAAGACTGCTACAAGACAAACGCAGCCTAAACTTAGCAGTTACACAAAGCAAAACGTCACCAGAAATACTTTCCATTGATTACAGTAAAGTGTATGTAACACAGAGGGGCTGTCTCAATGTCTCATCGACCCCACACACACCCCCAGCACACCCGGCCCCCCCCAGTACAGGACTCACCCAGTCGGGACGCTCGCCGAGATCCCCTTGCTGCAGACCTGCATCTGGAGACGGCGGAGAGTAATCCTTCACGGGGGTGCTGTACTCCACAGGTCCTGTTCCCGGCAGCGGCAGCTTCAGTAGCGGGTAACTATGATTAAGATATAAGCAAGAAACATTGTGCTACTTTATTTTTTCATTAGGTTTTTAGACAGAAGAGCTCAAGAAATGATTGTGTCATTAAACATGAGCCCACTCCAGCTTAAGCCAACCTCTGCAGGACAGGAGACACAGCGGCAATACAAGAGGGCTTTAGCTTTCATAGGAACTGCTTGATGTATTTCCCAACACAAGAGAGAACGCAACTAAAAATCCTGGGAGAAAAAGAAGAGAAGTTCTTGCAGGACTCCACCTGAATTACTCTCCATCACCTGAAAGTAATTGAGTACAGCCACATCTCAACTCTTCTGTGGCCTGCACAAAAATGAGACAATGACTGTAAATGAAGGGCTACTCTCCTGACCCAAACCCCATACTAATCACCACATTTTCCTCAGTAAGATTTAAATTATTTCCAATATTTGTCATTAACTTCATTGGTCCTCAGAGCGCTTTTAACAGTAGCAATGAGACACCAAAACAGCTATGAAATATTTATCTGCTTGCTCCTTTACTACTACAACCATCAGATGATTGTAGCAGCTATCCCACAACAAAGCCTTCAAATGATTTCACAGTTGAGACGCTGATGTTTCAGAGAGTTTAGAACATTGTTTTTAGCTCCAGAGGTTCCCGAAAGTGGTTAAAATCGTATCAGAATGGAACTAGTGGAAAAAGCAAGAGTGCTGTTACAGAGATAATGACCAGTAAGTGAGAGTTGTCAGCACCAAAATGAACAGGAGATCCGTTTCCTGGGCTTTCTGACGATAAAACTTCTGTCTTTGTTGCCTGATGCACGACAATCTATCAGGCCTTACACTTCTGACATATTTTCCTGTTTATAGCTGAACTTTTCGTGCAATATTGGCAGAATAAAGGCCTCAGAATTGTTTTCATGCAATACTCTGCCCACTTTGTTGGGGATTAGTCTGAATCATCAAAGGCCATGGAGGGGACAAGCAACGGCTAAAGACAACAGCAAAAGGCTGAAAAAAGAACAACGAAATCAGAAGAAAAACATGTCGGATTTGCTGTTTTATTAGTCTGACAAGAATACAAATTCTAATTATTATCATTTCATTGTGCAATGGGAGGGAAAAGAAAAAGGAATAATAAAATCATGTCATAATACATCAGAGGTGCAAATGCCCAACAAAAGCCACAATCTGGAGACACAGCACGGCCTCTTCTCTTTCACAAGCAGCAATCAGTTTTACCCCTTCCAAACGGCACGTGGCACCTCCTTCTCACAAATGATCTGCTGAAAACAAAAGCCTGATGGAGGTACATACAGCAATCATCCTGCATCTGACTGAGGCTGAGACAGACATAAATTAAAATAACAAAATCGAGTGTATGTGATAAACAAAGCAGAATGAGTTGAACAGGTGACCAAGGAAGAATGATTTTTTCACTAAATCACAGAACCCCAGCCCGGTTTGGGTGGGCAGGGGCCTCCCAGCCCCCCCAGTGCCACCCCTGCCATGGCCAGGGACACCCTCCACTAGCCCAGCTTGCCCAAAGCCCCATCCAACCTGGCCTTGAACACTGCCAGGGAGCCAGGGGCAGCCACAGCTTCTCTGGGCACCCTGGGCCAGGGCCTCAGCACCCTCCCAGGGAAGGATTGCTGCCTCACAGCCCAGCTCCAGCTCCCCTCCTGCAGCTTCAGGCCATTCCCCTTGGCCTGTCCCTCCCTGCCCTTGGCACCAGCCCCTCTCCAGCTTTCCTGGAGCCCCTGCAGGGACTGGAAGGGGCTCCAAGGTCTCCCCGCAGCCTTCTCTGCTCCAGGCTCAACCAGCCCAACTCTCGCAGCCTGTCTCCAGAGCAGAGGGGCTCCAGCCCTCCCATCATCTCCGGGGCCTCCTCTGGCCTGGCTCCAACAGCTCCGTGTCCTTCTTGTGCTGGGGACCCCCGAGCTGGACGCAGCACTGCAGGGGGGTCTCCCCTGCCGAGGGGAGCAGAGGGGCAGAATCCCCTCCCTCGACCTGCTGCTCACGCTGCTGGACACGCAGCCCAGCACACGGGTGGCTTTCTGGGCTGCCAGCGCACGTTGCCGGCTCCTGTGGAGCTTCTCGTCCCCCAACACCCCCAAGTCCTTCTCCCTTCATCAAATGATTTTGATGCTGATGACTGTATCCAGAAATCTAAGGAAAACACTTTAGGTTCATACCACATGCTTATCCAGAGGTGGATTTCCCTGTGCAATCACTTATCAGTTTTAAGGAGTCAGAACAATAATCTTTTATAGAACTTAACTGATTTAAAATCAGAGGCACAAAATCTAAACAGCCAGTGCGCTGCAGGAATAACGGGACATGCTGCTTTTGCCTCACAAGCACCGGTGGAGCAGATCAGGCTTCAGAAATGATCTTGTCACTTCTTGGATTGAAGCTTCATACCTAGGACCAGGCTATTGTCAGAGACGCTCAAACAAGCGGCGCTCGCTGCCGCACATGATCAAGAAGCCTCAATCTCCAGAAGCCGCAGGAAACGCTGAGAGCAATGCAGCTGATGGTTCCATCTCCACAGTCAGTGGTGAAGACCTGACCACCACCATAGGTCACAGCTACAGCACCGAGGGTGACAGCAACACTGAGCTCTTCCGGACGCTGAACATTTCATACGTGCTTTTTCCAAGTTTAGCAAGATTTAGCTAGCCCTGCACCCAATCCTACATTGAAAACTTTCAACTCTCGCCATCTTCCAAAGTAAAAACGCCCCAAATCCTGGCAGAGGCATAACTTGCATGTGGATTTTATTCACTCCCTAAAGGTCTACTGGGTTAGAAGGATTTTGCCTTCTTACTAGTTCCTAGGTGGGGAAAACTGTTTTCTGCAGCCAGAAATTAAAGTAATTTCAGTGGGTGCAATGAGTTGGGCCTACAGAAACAATAAATTGACACCTCCCAGGAAGATGACTGCATCCCTCCCTTTGTCCCGCTCATCCACAAGCAGTCACCCTTCCTCATCCTGCTCATTCCGTACAGCACCCTGAAATCCAGCGTCAGCAGGAGGCTGGACCAGATGACCTCCGGAAGTGCCTGTCAGCCCGTGCTACCACAGCTAGTCCAGTGGAGGCCACCAAAATGGTGATGTGGCAGGAGAAAATGGTGCAAAAGACAACACTGGATTAACTGGAGGAGACTGAGGAGGGAATCTAAAATGCAGTCTTCAGCTAATTAATTAGTGGTTATTGCAAAGACGACCCCAGACTTGTCTCAGGGGTGCAGAGGGAAAGGACACAAGGGCAGCAAGGGAAATTCCAATTAGATATAAGGAAAAAATTCCTCACAATGAGAGCAGTCAAACACTGGACAAGGGACCAGAGTAGCTGTGGACTCTCCACCCTTGGAGCTATTCAAAGTCAACCAGGCAGAGCTCTGAGCCTAGCTTTGGGGTTGGCCCCTGCTTCGAGCAGCGACCTCCAGGCAGCACAGACCTCTCATGCAGAAGGGATCTCTGGCGGGCTCCAGTGCAACCTCCTGCTCAAACCAGGGCCAACAAGAGCAGGTCGCTCAGCGCCATGTCCAGTCTGGGTTTGCACTCTCCAAGGACTGGGATCCCACAGCCTCTCTGAGTACCTATTCCAGTATTTGATAACCCTCACAATGAACATTTTTTTTCCTTAGATCTACCAGAATTTCCCAGCTGTCCATCGCCTCTTGTCCTTCCAGTACATACCCTGAGAAGAATCCGGTTCCATCCCCTCTACATCTTCCTAGTAAGTAGCTGTAGGCCAGAAGTACGACCATCCCCAAGCCTACTTAGGGCTGAAGATACTCAGTCTCCTCAACCTCTCCTCCTCCATTACATGCTCCAGCTCCCCACTCCAACTGCTCTGCTGGATGTTTCCCAAGGCTCCCATCAGTCCATCTTCCCAACTCATCAAAGCATCTCTGAATGGCAAACCGTCCTCTCCACCATTCTGACTGCTCTCCCACATCTGGCATGATCTACAAACTTGGTGAGCGTGCACTCTGCTCCCACACCCAGGTCATTAACAGCGATGTTAAATAAACCTCGCCCCTGTGCACGGATTAGGGGGTTAACACGAACCGCTGGCAGAGCTGTGGGAGCAGCAGCTTGCAGCTGAGGGACAGGAGGACTGACAGATGTTTTGTCAGTACTGAGCATGTCACATCAAGCAATTTTGGATTCTGTTATGCCCTTTCTGTGCTCGAGGCCATAAAGGAAGGCCTTAACACACCAGCTTACATACCACAGAAACTTGGAAAAAAAAAAGTATTTCTGTGTTTTTAAAAAACTGGCCTCTGGAGATGGTTCTCAGTCACTCCACCATGTTGGTTCTCAGCCACTGGTATATTTACATCTGAATAAAACCACTTCATCGCCAAGAAACATGCCTGTTGCCAGAGCGTAGCGGAGAAGTGTGTCAGCTCCTCTGCTATTGAATGATTTCCTCCTACATACGTACCGGCTGTTGACAGCAGCCTTGGCTTTAACTACAGCAGCTACCTGAGGAGCTGGGAAGGAGGAAAGTTCATCTAAACGATGGCAATCTGAACAGAGCTTCCAGTGAGCTCGGGGTTACACGAGGCCTCAGAGGAAGATGCAAGACATGACAGACTGCCTGATGGCAGCTAATAGGAAGGTTGGCTGAGAGTCTCGTATTTGGGTTTTTTTGTAGTTAAAAAAGAGTTTAATTTTCTGTAGAGGGGAAGAAACAAACCACTTCCATCCTGATGCGCAAGCCACCGCCCAAAGTACTGGATGCAGCAACTCCCAGCTCCTTAATGGCTACTTTTGAATGACCAAGGGGTTTTTTGGTATTATTGGCTTGTAGTTTTCATGTTAGGATTTTCAAATTTGTGCAAAAAAATTTGGAATTACATGCAAATGCAATGGACAAAAGAATAAATGGCATTCCTTGAAAGATTCAAGGGCAACAAAATGAGGGGAAGAACAAAAGGGAAATTTCTGGTGGAAGAAAAACGTAATCGAGAGATGGCTGTGCAGTGCCGACAGTGAACCAAGGCAACCGAGACTCCCACACCTCACCATCCTCTTCAGGCCTGTGGTCAGGGTAGAGCTGTTGATTATCTGAATCAAGTTCAGCATTTCTGTGCAATTTGATCAAATCCTGAATATGGAACAGGATTTGCACTGTAGAAAAAGGTCTATATGCTGCCTCCAATACCTATTTCTAATCCGTGCCTAGAGTAGGAAGAGGAAAGCAGCACCTAACGCTGCAGTTATTCAGACTTGCCTCCTTCTCATGTGATGAAAAACAGCGTTAGAGTTTCTCTATCCAGTCCAAAGTTTTCTGCCGGTCACATTGATGGGATCCTTCAGCTTCCTCTACACTTCCAGGCTGCTGCGCCAACAAAAGCCATGTTGCTAAGGAGGACATAATTCTCTTAATTTCTCTGTATGCTAATGAGTCATAATTCTAATACTCAGCACTGATAAGGACAGTGAGACATAACGTATTTCACTCAGCAGCCAGGACCATCGACAATGTTCACAAAGCCAGTAGCGCAGTATGAGCACCTACCACACCACCACGTGAGCATGGCTCTACTCTCTTAGGTTACCACCTTCATCAGGAACAAGAGCTTTTGTCTTTGGTGATATTATCTTCACATTTTACTAAGACTAGAAGAGCTGTGGCAGCTGTGGCATTAGAAGACACTGACGTGCACCATCCTAGCAGATTGTCTGGCACACCAAAAAAGAGCTGGAACTATTTTTGATTATAATCCCCACTTTCAGCAGCTATCTTCAAAGAAAAGGCCACGCAGGAAATCCACTTTTAAAAAGTTAAAAAGGTTAAAACAGACCGAGTGGTCTGTACACATCTATGTTTACCTCCTACAGTCCTTATCACACAGGATCTAGGTAGCACAGACCGCTCATGGTATTGTTTTGCAGCAGAGCTTGGGAACAAGACTCACTCTTGGGACTCTCTTCAAAAGCTTCCTCATCTTGAGCCAACTACAACACAAATATACATCCCCATACGGGAAGCGGGGATACATATTTACTTATATCACAGTGATATTTGAGGATTCATGTTTATGAAAGGTTTTGAGAAAGTCTGATGGAAGAACACACAAAATATGCAGTCTAGATTATATTTATTCTAAGTTATTCTAGTAAGATGCTAAAACATTAGTTCTTGAATTTATTTAGCCTTATACAGGCATGCGATAGCAGCTGATCTTGTCAGTGATATCTGAGACAGACTGACAGCAGAGACAAAAAAAAAATGGACCGAGCAAGAAAGAACCACCCAACGATACCAAGAAACTCACTAGACCTACTACTTCAGACATTGATGTTAGAACATCTTTTAAGTAAAGAGACACTTTAAAAACCCAAACCAAGAGCTGCTGCTGAGCTGTCAGAAGCATCCTGGCTTCCCATACACTAAAGGCGGCAAGGACGGTGAGATGTGACAGGCCCAGGTCCTTTCCACGTGCACTTCTTGCCAAATGCAAGAACTGCTCCAAGTGAGTTGCAGGGAAGTGATTCCTAGCACTCAGCTTTGATTGTCCTCACATTTCTCTTTGTTAGAGATTTTTTTTTGACCATTGGGATAAGAGGTGAACACCAGAATGGAAAAGATAGAGAAAGGAGGGAAGAAAAATACAATCTAAAGCAGATGACAGAAAAGCTCAGAAATAAGTTTTGGTTTTGAGAAGGGTTAGTTGCAAATGCTTGTGTGACACTGCATCCTGACACTCTTCAGCAAGTCCAAAGTAAAGGAAAAATAGATTGTCTAGAAGTTGGTATTGCTGAATTCAAGCAAGAGCGCATTTTAGTTACCAAGCATGAGGTAGGTTCAAGCAAAAATGTTCATCCAACTACTTTACATATTTTCAAGACAGCTTAGAGGGCCAAGATGGAGAACTGCCAGGGCAGCCCAAGGCAGCTGGCAACTCAACAGAACTGCAAACCCTATAATTGCATATTCCTCCTCCTCAGAATCAAAGCGGAGATCGCCACCACCCCAGAATAGTCTTTCAGCTGGTGAATATGAAGGAAAGTAGAGAGCTGCCAGGTCTTAGGTAACAGGGAAGGTGGTGATGTATTGCCTTAAAATAGCTACCACCTCCATTTTGCACTGTAGAACCAGCTTTTAGCCTGTTTCCAGCCTAAACTATCACAAAGATAGAACAACCTGGAAACCCATTGCTAATGATATATGAAATTTGATAATAAGGTTCTTGCCAGATGGTAGAGAAGGCCAGATATTTGGCAGCAACAGTTCCCTTTTTAGCCTTGGAAAGTGCATGATCAATACCTGTTTCTGAATAAGTTATGTTTGCTTTGCTCTGTTGCCCACAGACAGGACCCTCTCCTCAAAAATCTGCACTGCAAAAGTAAAGATTCCCCTTGCTCTACACTGGCAGTTTCCTTTTCCTGCGAAGCAGAATAGCGGTCTGCTTATTCAGAACTTGCTTCTAGTTTCATCATGCAGTCCCACAGGAGACTGTTCTCTGTGGATTCGGAACATGAAGAGTGACACCAACGCAGCTCCTCTGGTTATCACACACATTAGGGCAAACCTGTAAGATAGTGAAATGCTCTTTTGAGAAAGAAATGTACTGAATGGTCCAACCTTTCCTACCACCTCTCTGAACAACCTGTGGCAGTGCTTCACCACCGTCATCGTGAAGAATTTCTTCCTTATCTAGTCTGAATCTCCCCTCTTTCAGTTTAAAACCATTACCCTTGTCCTATCCCAACAGTATGCACACACACACAAAAGGGCTCTGGTTCCAGACACTTCCACAGTTCTTTAGTAGCAGAACCTAGTGCTTCACTCAATGAACACGTGCAAAGACTCGCCCTGTTTAATTCTCCTAAACCTGCTTCACAGGGTAAATTGTTTGATTTTAAATTCTTTAACTGAAAAGTATTCTTCAGAACTACACAGCAATTTCAAATCTACTCTTATTACCAGATTTATAGGTAATCATCGGTTCTTCTCTGAGCTGTAAGGAGGGACTACTCGTGTCAGATGTGATTAAGTGGCACTCTCACTCTATGAGGGGAAAAAAAAAGACACACTCAGGTCAGTTTGTCCCTGTAAAAAACAGGAATGTTTCTTAATGCAGATCCACTTAAATGGGATAATGAAAATGAACGTCATCTACAAAGGGATATACAGTAAAACAAGAAGTTAACTAACAAGCCCTACACCTGTCAATAGTTTAGCAGAAAACCCTCATGGTGAAGTAAAAACCAATATAACTTGGATTTTCAGACTGGTAGAGTAAGAATGCGTCACAGGCATTTTTGCCTTTACTTTGTACATTAATTTATTACCAAAACCAGATGTGCTATGCTATGTCTTGCTATAAGTGACATTAAAAATAGTGTCTACACAAACTACTTGCAAGGTTAAAGACAGAATACATTCAGACAACCTGTAACAGCTACCCTGTGGTGACTGTGCTACCTGATCCTTGACACCTAACCTCTTCAGAACAGGAGAAACACCTGCATGTTAACTGTTGTCACATTGATTACGAACCAGAACTGATGCTGGATAAGTTGTGGTCCATATGGTTTATTTCAGCTTTTTAGAAAGTTATTTGAACACAAGATGGTCATGTTTTACTGGGGGGGGGAGGAAAACAAGAACAACTGAGTTACTTTCTTCTGTAGTACTTTTACAAGTTCTCCTTGATTCTGCGTGCATACAGGTGCAGAAGAAAAGACTCTGTTCAACCTTTCTCCCTTTCAAGAACTCAGGACATAGGACACACCCTTGCTTGCTTGAACAACTCAATGTATTTATTAACCATGTTTAAGGTCGAAGAATACAGAATCCTTCCCTTTTGCTTCCCTATTTTCCACCGACTTCAGGGACAGGGACACTTCTCAGCAACACCAAGGATGTTATTAGCTCTGCCCTGTTGATAAAAGTCAGTATGAAACCACTGTATGACTTGTGTATCTTCTTTCCTCATTAGAAAGGCCTGTAGTTCCTACTACTTAATTGGTCCGTGCTTGTTTCAGACCCTAATCTGCATTCCTATGCAAACAGTGCTGAGGGTCTCCCACCAATCATATTGGACAGAAACACTGCCTAGATGAGCTTCTACCTTGATTTTCTCCACCAGCTCCTTCCTCCAAATTTCAGCACATTTCTCTTTTTTTTGCAGTGAGGTGGATGAAATGAATCTGCAAGATATGTCCTAAGAAAATGGAACACTTCTGAAGAGCACAAATTAAGTTCCAGCAGTAAGTTGGTGCCAAAGACTGTTACTTAGTAGTCCTCACAATATGACCACAGGAAAAACGGTGACACTTTGTGGCCACCAGTGAGTTCCTCCCAGGAGCCAAGAGAAGCTTCCGCAGGAGGTGGCCATCCGACAGCTCCCGCAAGCAACTGTCTGCTGTGGCTCCTGCAGACAGCACCCAACCTACACCACGTGCTGAATGTGCCCAACAGCTGCCAGTTTTACATTCTGGAAGGCTGTTCAAATGGACGTAGTCAAAAACAAATACAGATATAGCTAGCTGTGCTGGGTCAGACCAAGGGTCCATCTGCCCAGCAGCCTATTTCTTACAGCAGGCAGTAGCAGATGCCTAGGACAGAGCAGAAGAATAGGGCGAGCAGGTAATGCATGAAATGCCCACTGCACGACATAGCTCCAGGACTTAACTTCAACCTAAAGTGAGTTACTGTGTTAGCTAAAAATTAATTTTCCCAAATAATTAGTACAATACTTTTGAAGTTTCCTGCCCCACCCCATAGATAGCCAGCAGCCATTGAGATGACTATTGATCACCTCCCATTTCCTGTTACTCCATACCATCTTATATATTCAGGCATCCTGAGTAAAAAAGAAATTACAGTCCTCTCACTGACCTTGGCACCCTGCCTCCCCCCAAAAAACCTAATTTTTTACTACATCTGATGAAAACACTTGTTTAGAAGTATTCTAGTACAGCACAATCTGAAAAGCTACTGAGTATCTTGCTCCAGGTTTACTTGGTCATAGTCCCTATCCATTTAAGGAATTAGCGTTCAACAGCCACAGTTGCACAAGCCACAGAGCTAACAACTGTGTGCAGCCACACACCACAAATATCAGGTTATTCCACACAGAGCAAACAAGGAAGAGGCACCTCGGACTTCTAAGGATATTTATCGAGCCTCACTGGAGAGTGCAGCCCCCAAATTTGAGCTCTGGCAAGAAAATACCCAAATTGTAGTCCAAGCCAAGAAACCTGAAATACAATATACTTGGTAATGTAGCTTCATTGTAAGTGGATATAGTAAGTTTTATTTCTTGTTTCAAATGAATGAACAATATGCGGACTGCAACTGCAAAGCGACGTAGCCCAAAAAACCCAGGAGTTACTCTCAAAATCACTTGATAGCAAGGATGTGTGTTCCCTTTAGCACCCCTTCCTTTTTCAGCTTGGAAAAAAACAGAAGGCAGAGGGAAGGAAGCACTGGGGGGCGGGGGGGAACACTCTTAACGCTGCAATAAATCAACATGACTCTTACACTGGAGAAACTGAAAAGGGAGCTTAAAAAACAATTCTCCTAAATAGTTTTGCATTGCACAGCTCCTTTATAAACTTCACAGGCAGAGGAAAAACACAGAGACAGAATGACAGACAGCTTAGGCTGGAGGGCAGCTCTGGAGATGGGCTGGTCTAAACCTGCCAGGAGCAGGGCCAGCCACAGCAAGATGGCTCAGGGCCTCCTCCACCTCTCTGGGGTACCTGCTCCAACGGTTAACCACCTTAATGTAAAAAAGTGTTTTCTTGTGTATAAACAGATCTCCTGTGTTTCAGGTTGTGTCCTTTGCCTCATGCTCTGTCACTGGGCGGTGAGCCTGGCTCTGTTCCCTTTACACCCTCTCTTCATACATTTATATACATTGATGAGACGCTCCTGAGCCTTCTCCAGGCTGAACAGACCCAGCTCTCTCAGCCTTTCATCCTAGCAGAGATGCTCCAGGCCCTTCATCATCTTCGTGGTCCTTTGCTGGACTTGCTCCACTAATTCTACATCCTTCTTTTACTGGGAAGCGCAGCACCAGACCCAGCACTCCAGGTACGGCCTCACCAGCACTGGGCAGAAGGGCAGGATCACCTCCTCGACCTGCTGGCAACGCTCTCCCTAAGAGACCCAGCAGGGTCTGCAGGGCCTGTTCTGCAAAGCTGCTTTCCAGAGAGCTGACCCTCACTCTGTGCAGATGCCTGATGTTATTCCTTCTTTTACGTTTCCTTTTGTTCAACTTGATGAGGTTCCTCTCTGTCCACGCAGCCGTCTGGTGTATCAGCCACTCTTTCCAGTTTTCATCCAGCCACTTCATTCAGTTCTCCACTTCCAGTTCATGATATATGAAGTTTGTACCACCTGCAAACTTGCCGAGAGTGCGGTCCACCCCATCACCCAGGTCAACAATGAAGAAGCAGGGCCTCAAGCTCAAACTAAGAGGAAGACCTGAAGACCTCAACCCAAAACCAAACTTCCAATAAATATTTCCTTGTGTCCTGTGCATGGATATCCTATCAGAGTTCAGTCTTACCACACTGAAATGCTCAAATGTAGAAGGACTGCAATCTGGAATAGTTTTGACCTAGTTAGTAATGCCAGAATTAACACCTAGTTAACACTAGTTAACAGAGCTGCTCAAGAACACGAACTGAAACATCCCCAAAAATTGCTTCTGAAGAGGGAAATTTTTTGCCAAGGTACTCTTGCTCTGAAAGGGCATCACAATATCTGTAGAACCCTGTTTCTCCTAGGACCATTATTTGCTTTTCTAATGAGTTACTGAAACTCATTAAAGAAAACACAGACTATTCACTTTATGCCTGATGGAGTGCTGGACAAATTTCTGCAGCCTGAAGGTAACCAATAACTGCAGAATCCTCAAATACCAGCACTGAGTAACACAGACACTTCCACAAATACGCAATTACCAGTAGCTAACCTGCCAAAGACAACCTGGTTTGAAGCTTCAGGGACTTGGTGGAAACACCTTAGTTCACGCCACTCTAAACATACAACTACGAAGACAGGACAGATACAAGTTCTGACCCAGTGGGCACAAGGTTCCCAAGAAGAACGAGGACAGCTGCTAGTAATCCTAGATCAGATTTCCTCCTGTCCAGGAAATCCTAAATTTAGGAAAGGGAGTAAGCATGCAGTTTTTATTTTGATCCCTCCCAAAATGCAACATTTGTATGGACAAACATTTTTACTGAAGCAGTTGTCTTGCATTCCTGCATTTACCCCCAGGCAACAGCACCTGAAAGATAACTGCAAATAGGAGCCCAACACCACTGGTGGTATGTGAAGCAATTAGCAAGCAAGAGCGCTGTGGTGTGGGGATTCAGGACTTGTGGTGGAACTGTTGTGGCTAATGCAGGTCTGACACGTGAGAGCAGCATCCAGCAAAGCTGAAGTCAGGAGACAGAGCTGTTACTTGCAACGGTTATCAACAAAGAAGAACAGAATGTAGAATCCACTTGCTTGGACCTTGTAGAAGCTTCATATTTCTACAGAACAAGAGATCTGGAAACAAATCTATTCTCATTGACATTTACAAGAATTCATATGAAGCAGCACAAAATCAGGAAAGCAACACCTTGACTGCTGCTCACAACCTTCATGAGTCACAGGTATGAGAAGTGATCTCACAGGTTTTCAATACATGAAAATAATCACTTCAATAATCTTTTAACTGTAGATGTGAAAGAAGTCTGTCTTATCCTCAGTGATGCTCAAAGAAAAATGTATGTCTTTATCTATATCAACACAGGTGGAGCTTTTCTACAAGCAGAAGAGTAGAGTCCATCATCACTAGGGTTTGTTTCGACCAAAAGAGACAAGATATTTAGAATTAAAGTCTTGATGACGGAATCTGTGCACAAACCTGAGCACAAAGTTTTCTCAACTCCAGCAGTAATAATGCCTCACAGAAAATTATGAGGAGGCCCGTGTAACATTTCTGATCATGGAAATATATTCAGCTGCAAGTCATATCCAAATTAGAGTCCATAAGGGTAGTAGGGAATTTACAAGAACAAACAACACATGCACACCAAGGCAAGGGCTGAAAAGAAGAATATGAGCTTCAGGGAGAACAGAACAGACAAGTACGGAGAGAAAGATCAATTTTCCTTCTCCCCATTTTTAATTCATGGGTTTGGAGTCCACCACCAGGTGTTTGGAGATTACTTTTATTTATTGCTTTACTTCACTTATGCAATTAGATTTTACTATTTGCTTATTAAGCCACATGAAGATACTTCATCCCTGTCTTTTGTTCTATAAAAAAAGATGACAAAAATCTATTACTTAAAAAAAAAAAAAAAGCGAGCTCTGGGATAGCCCACAAGACAGGGAAACCTGAACACATTCCTGGTGTTGCTATGAAAACCCCACAAAGCAGCAGCACCCTGTGACACCAAGTACTTCGTGTGACTTACCAGCAGGCCAGAATACAGAGTCCAGTAAAGAGGATGATGGGGATGGGGTAGGAAGCACACAACAGCCCGTGGTTGTAGAACGCCCGCGATATCCTCTCGCGCAGTTTTTCAGTCAGGGTCATCCTCAACTGTCGTCACCTAGTTGCCATCCCGGGATACATCAGGGGTTCAGGCAACTCCAGCATGTGCAACGCTTCAGCAAAGGCACTGTATCCAGCTAGAAATTGGAAAGAAAGAAAGCTTATGAGAAAAATAAATAAAAGCAAAACAAATGTTACCATCTTGTTTTAGAAAGACTTCCAACATTGCACTTCCTCAGAAGGGAGAAAGAGACACCACACAACAAGCACTTGTTATGAACCTACAGGCAATTTCGTCAAATTATTGGGTTTTGCCTCAGGGAAGGAAGGGCAGAAAACATAAGCGGAGACTGAACACCAGCCGAACAGACGTCAGGCACCACTGCCGTGAGCTGCTGGTCAGAGAGAACAGGCAGGAACAGAGCTAGGAACCAAACCGTCTGAAAGGAAGGAAGAAAAGGAGCTTAGCAGTAAAAGAATTAAGCAGTACTCCAAGGAGATGCCAAAATGCCAATTAGAAAAGAAGGATTGAGGCTAGCTGTAAGCAACGTGGTCTTAAGGGAAGTGCTCTTGGACACCGACTGAAGCACTTTCAGTGCAAGGGCTTTAACTATTAGCAACACACCAGTAACAAGAGAAGAGACCAGAACAGGCTTTACAGCTAAGACAATCTAAAGAAAGTTATTTTTGTGCGGGGAACGAGGGAGTGAGGCTTAAGTAGTCACAGTTCAGAAGACTAAGCCAGAGTACACTACGCAGTAAAATAAACGAATGCAGATACTTCTCATCAAAATGTATTTTGACTTGACTGCAAGACGTACGACTAGGCTGTTTACCGGGTGCAAACTGAATCACAGATGTCAGAACTGGTCAACTTAAACTTGCAATTTGATTTACAAAGCGTAAAAAATTCAATAGAAAAAGCCCTAAGAAAAGGTTAAGATAATACATTAAAATAAAGCACAAACCAAATTTCTAGGAAAGATGGAGCAGAAGCAGCTTACCTTTTTTTTTTTTTTTTTAAATCTCAGGCTAAATACAAAGCATGTGGTTCACAACAGTGTACTCAGAAGTGAAAGGCTTGAATGCAAGACAGATTTTTTCCTACAGTTCAAAGCTCTATTATCCAAGATTTTTATCTGAGAGGAAATAAAGACATTTTTCCTGGCTTCTCCAGAATAAGACTGGGACAATAAGATACCTGCAGCATATGAAATAAGTCATTCGGTCCACAGGAAAACATCATTAATTACTGTGCCAGGGAATTCAATAAAAGACCTGAACCCAGGCTACCCAGTAAAACCAGCTGGTTATCTGACAGTTTGAACTACTCACCTTCACCATCTTAAGTGGAAAAAATACTAAAGGAGAAGGTCTGATAGGCTCCAACAGGCAAGAAATCCATTAAGGGTTTTTATACATATCTGGCTTAGGAATTCTCTAAGCCTCAGGTATTTAGAAGCTGGGGGAGGTATCATAAGTGCTGTTTTGTTTTATATTCTTTCCTAAGCATCCATTTTCAGCTATATGGGAGAGACTACGTGGAGGAAGACAAACCCTAAGTATAGCCATTACGCTCTTAATTTCAGATTTAATTCTATTCAATGCCTACAGGACTATTTTACAATGATCTACCTATTTTTTTCCCCCAGTAGTGCAACTAAAAATAATCATATTTTGAGCAACAGACGCACCAGTATATTGGCCTAATGACCAAATGGAAAATCTGGATAAATATCTTTGCTCATAGCTTTTAGCAAAGCACTACATCTTTCCATAAGAATCAATACCACTTTCTTAGTCATAGGCAATTTCAGTTTGCCTGCAGTCCAGCACCAGCACGAACATTTCAGGATTTTGGGAGATGGGAGGGATGAGAAGTGTGCTCTTGCTGCCTGGAGACCTATAGCCAAAATGCTATACATCACGTTCATGCAGAACAGAAATGATTTGTCTTATACAGAGAACCTAAAATATGGTACCCCACAAAGGAACGGACACGTGGTCTATAAGAATACACTTAGAAATTGTAGAGATTACATCAGGAAAAGCTTGATTTTTAACCTGCAGCTTGTTTTGGTCCAGTGGCAAATGCAATCTGTTCAAATCAAGTCCAAAGCAAATGTTTCAAATAAATAATTAAAAAAATATATTGTTTTTAAAGGTGCATAAAATCACCAGAAAGATGGACTACTCTCGGGAGTGAGTAGAAAAAGAAATAAAATTTAGTTTAAAATTTCAATGACACAGACATCTTCCAGAGCTGTTCATAGAGTGGGAAATAATACAGAAAATCCCGTGTACTACTCAGAACAGACCAGTGAAAATAATAATCAAAAAATACCTTTTGAATATATGGCAGTAATGGAACTGCAAATGCACAGTCTGTGTTACCAGAATTGGAAAGAAAGTTGCAAACAAGGATATTGGAACTGAAAAATTCAGGGCTTCATCTCACTGGTGATTTTTCTCGGCATGAGTCTTGCTAGAGTACGTTCTGTTGGGGCTCACACAGATTGTCTCCCCGATCTAAGGACAGAAGACAAAAAGCAAACATGAAATAACCCTTAAAAGCAAAGCCAACACGGAGCACACTACAAAACCTCTGGTTTTCAGCACCCAGATTCCAACGGCTGTCCCATTGCAACAGAAGATCTGATCCCTTGTGACAGGATGCAAACTAACCTGACTGCCCAGTCTGAGCAAGCGGAGAGGAGAAAAAATGAATATGCTTCGTATCTGTCCCATTTACACTAGAAATAAAAGTTTATGAATGCTGCAATTGCAAGAATTGGAATTATAAGAAGCTTCAAGCACTAGAAGGCAGTTGGACTGGATGAGGTCCCTTCCAACGGAAATATTCTATTCTAACCAGTCAAGAAGTGGGGAGGGGGCAAAAACCCTCCCAGTTTAGATTATTTAAAAATTCAAGTGGATATACATAACATACACAACATAAAGCACAGGACAAACATGAAGAAAAATTCTTATTCCTAAGAGGCAGCGTTCAGAACAAGGAAGGCTTAGATGGACGCTGCACTGGCAAAGTGGGGCCACTTCTGCTTCCCCTGCTGCCTTCTACGGGTCCTTGGCCTGGGACAGAACGTGAGAACCGGTTTCCTTGCACGCTGTGTGAATGCCACCCTGGCTTCATCCCCACAGTTCACGTACGTGGCATTTGATTCTCCACCTTTACCTTAAAGTGCAAATAAACCGCCATTTCTGATGCACGCGGATCGCTAGAGCAACAGTTCCTCCCTGCAACTAACCAGCGACCTGGGTGTCCGCAAAACCTTGGGTGTTGCAGTCTAGAAAGAAGTGTCCGAGCAGATCTGATCTTGCTGTAGGGCAGAGCGTCAGGATTAGACCATCCCTTCCGATCCCCGTTCTATGAGTAGCTTGGGAACACCGCATATATTCTACTCCTGTGGCAGAAATCAGTCATGACTGGCTTTTTGACCAGCCTCACCTTCTAACAGCAATTTGTTATTAACATTGCACTGGGAACTGTTTCTACTAATTGCAAAGAGGAAAACTTCCTATTTACTTGCTTCACTAGATGTGAAACACCAGCGTTCATTAAGAAGAAAATAATAAGCATTCCAAAGCTAATATTTGCTTATTAGGGTTTTATTTGGGGGTTGCATATTAAATTCTGAAATCTTTATTAACTTTATGCTACAACAGCGCTCATAAAAGTTAAAAGCAGGAACCGTTCCTATTCAAAGTCATTGTTGCAAACAAAGATTAGCTAACTCAAAACAAACCCTGGTTTTAGGACAAACGTCAAAGGAGAATCCATTCAGAGCATTTCTTTCTTTTGCATGACTGCAAATCCAAGGCACAGTTTGACTGGAAACAAGAGGACATCAGGACGTTTCCTTAACCTTGCAACACAGTATGTTGCATTTCTGGTTCACTTCAGGAACAAGAAACAGACACACAATGAAGTTCAGAGATAGAACATAAGAAACAAAAGCAAACAGCAGGCTTGAAAGAGTAAGGTTTGGCTTTTAAAGTCTCTTAATTTCCAAACTAAGTTACACATTAAGCAATTGCTTAGGGTCTCTAAACATTCCTTCCATTTACACAAGTGTAAAACATTATTATTGCCAGGATTACACAAATTCAGCTAGCCACGATTGTGATTTCAGTTAAGATGCTTTCCCCTGCACACACATCCAATTCCAGTGGTTCATTTAGCTGCAGCGCTTCCCGGGGTAACTATTCCCAGGGGCTGGCTGGGGGAGCGTAGGGCCAGGAAGGACACCCTGCACCCGGGTTACTCATCCATGCCTTGAGAAACAGATTTTTTCTGTGCAGCCTTGACAAACACTTCATAGGAGACGCAACGGCCACAAATTTGTCACAGACTGGAAATTCAGTGCTGCAGACTGAGAACAGAATTCGGATCGTAACAAATTCACCACACCTGGATAGTCGCAGAAGAGTGAATTAATCTACCTTGCAAACAGAATCTCTTCCCCCATTCTTTTGTTACACAGAGAAGAAAAAGTAATTGCTGAAACATTCCGATTGCCAGACCCTAATTGGTAATTTGCTGCAAACCACAGCAGATTACATTGTATAAGGGACTAAGCACCCTTCACAGTAAGGGTGCTACAGACACGCGTACGTACCACAACTCAGACGGCGAGGAGGTCCCGAACCAAATCCTCGAAATCTTGATAGCCTGCGACTAGGTCATGAAGTAGCAGGAGCCAGGTGAATGTGAGACACCGGAGCCAGCGTCCTCCACCACCGCCCAGCGTCCCTCGCTCTCCTGCCCACAGGAGCCATTCTGCTAACTCCTCCAGGAAGAGCTTTCAGACACCCGGCTGTTATAGCACGCGGTCAGAAAACCACAGGGCTTCTCAGCCGGAATGCTGTTTCCCTCTGAAGCCCCTTCCCTTACACACGGATAGGAAAAATGACTAAAAACTGAATTTTTTTCCAACACCATGTTATACACCACATCTTTGTATTTTTTCAGGTGTGCTACACCCTCTGACACGCACATACTTGCCTACGAGTTTCTCAAGTAGCCAAAAGCTCTTCTCATACATAATGCTGCAACTCTGGAAGAAGGGCTCCTACCATCTCATCAAGAAAAAGCATAACCTTTTTTTTTTTGCTATTCATTCACAGTGCAAGACAGAGAGAATATTAAATGCACACGCCACCTTGGAGTCCCAAGGCCTCCTTTTTTCAAGCCAATCCTTATCCTGATTAGAAAGTGTGTTATGTTATATACCACTTAACTCATACTATACTCCATGTTGACTACTGTCGTAAGGCAATGCAACTTTTCAACCAGAATTAAGCATCAGCACTGCATCATACCACCCGTTTCCAGCCTCGCCAGCCTTCCCATCAGCGTACACCAGCACAGCAGCTCTGCATCCAAACCCCTCATAAAAACCGATTCTAGCTCGCTGTAACTTCTAGCTAGCTGAAATCAGCGTCTTCTATTTCCCACCTGTCCGAGAGCTGAAAAAGAAAGAGCTTGTTTTTCCATAGTATTATGGATGCTGGAACAGTTAATACTTTCTTGGAGAACTCCTAGTGTTGCTGCAGTTTGCTGGCTCTACTGCAAATTCTTACAAAAAAACCAAGACTGACCAGCAAAGGAAGAAACGTAGAATTTCTTCTTGCAGGAAAAATAAACTGAAACTTATAGATGCTGAAAGACACTACTTTTCCCAAGACAAAAGCTTTTATCTCACTTCACAATAGTTACATGTTCCAAATTCTTCACATTTCTGCCTGAGAGCATTTTACAGCCTTCACAGAAGGCCTCCCTTTACCACTGAAGTGCAGAAAAATGCAGCGTGCTTGTATGTAGATAGCAGCAGCTCAGACAACACGAGCCCAGTGTAGGCTTAGAGACAAATTTATCAAATGGATGAAAACTTTTCCCTTTATAATAGACAGTAGCCTGTTTTTTTAAAGTATGTTCAACATCTCTGTTTTCCTTAAATCTTCTTGAATCAGGCCTGAGTGTTAGGTAGTCATAAAAACATATTACTGAGCTAGTGGAGAGTGGGAAATATAAATATATTTAAAAAATCACTGTTCTGTAGTTATTTTTCTTGCACTTCAATACATAACATAATTTGCTCCATCTTAGGCCCTACAGCAAAGTCTTATACCTAAACCTTCAACAGGAATTTTAACCCAGCATTTTCCACTTGAAACACTGAGCTTGGTAAAGCAGAAAGGGATCCAACACGGTCCCTCTGTCCCTCCAAACACCTACCACCAGCCACAGCATCCCCACTGGGACCCTAACATTTCAAATGCATGCCCTGTCTCTCTGACCTACCTGTTCTTTATGAGGGGAACAGCACATCACATCAATGTAGCAGCCCCAAGATCAGACACAGAATTTCAGAAGCTTTCCTGCCAAGGCTGCGTATTTGGTGAAGGAAAAGGGAGGAACGAAGGGGAAAGAAGAGTTTATTAAAAATTAGGATTTATAAAGGTCACTCAGTCATGCTCTGCTCTTGCCAACAGAGTAGATCAATTTGCTGTTCTCTCAGCATCAGAGGGCGAGGCGGGCATACGGACCGTTAGCAATAATTCACGCTCCCAACGCTGCAGTCATTTGCCACGTATCCATCAATCCAACACAGGCTCCCCAGAGACAGCAGAATCAGAGGAGCAACCTTCTGCCTTCAAAGGTATCACAAAACAGGTTGGAGACAGCAGGACTGATGTTGCTAGAGATAAAATTAGCCAGACTACTTCAAATTTGTACTGTCAAATGAGAAAAAATTTTATCTAGGCTCCAGTTAAGATCTTGAGCCACAGAATAGAGGGTACATGGAGGACAACTCCTCTTTCATATCCATGTGCCTCCTCCTTCACACAGCAGCACTTCTACAGCCCACACACACACGGCTACAGGTATTTCTTGTATTCTTGGGCTATGCCCAGGACAAAGCAGAAAAGCACAAATGATCATCAATACTGAGTCTACTACCATCCGACTTACAGTCTCCACTCGACCTGCAAATGTGTCTCTGACCTCTTTTCAGTCCTCACTACAGCTATGATTTCATGACAATGCCTGAAACTCAGCACCACAAAATCCTCCCCCGAAAACAAGTGAAATCAAGGAGTTTCCCTGGAGATGCAGAAAACAACCACATGTTCGATCACTCACACACCAGCAAAGAGAAAACTGGTTTTCTTGCCCTTTGTTGGACTGTAGAGGTGCTTCATATCCTCGAGATGCTAGCAGTTATCACCGCTGTGATCCCCTCAGTAAAATGACTTGTGTTAGCTGCTGCAGGAGCTCTCACATCCCAGCATCAGCAAAAGGGAGAAGGGGAAGGAAGAGAGGAACAGACCTCGGGAACCCAATTCTCGCACTCTTCAGCAAGTGTGAATTCTTCTCCAACAAGGACCAGGGATGAAGCATTCTTCTGAAGACTTCAGAGGTGGGAAAACAAGAAAACTGCTCAAGGCACTAACCTCCCTTCATAGAAATGCTACACAATCAGCTCTAACACCAAGTTCCTATTCTCCGATTGCATTCCCATGAGAAGAATAACATGCTTTGTGCTGTGAAAGGACACAGAGGTCACGGGGGAACAGAATACTTCCTATGGGAAAATCCTGACCGGTGCACTAACCTCCTGGAGGCTGGTGTCTGGAATGGGTTAATCCTGACATTGCTCTTTCACAAACAAGGCTCCAGAACAGCCTGTATGTTCTCAGTCGAGTATTCTTCATAGAAGGGTACTTTTCATATTCACAAACTCCTCAATAAATTAAATTTCAAGGTGCATTCCCTCCATTCCAGATATATGGCCAAAACAGTATTTAAAGTCTGAACTGAGTTTTTGAACCAGACTTCAATATACAAAACATGCATCTAGATCAGGATAACCAGGCACATCACCAATGTGGTCAGAAACAAGTTCGTTTTGATGGGAGTCAAACCTCTGAGTTCTCAATAGTACAATATAATCGTACGATATTGCATGGCAAGGATCAAACATCTCCAACATACCATTCCCTTCTCATTTATCCTTCTCTGAAGACACCTCAAAACTCTTCACACTGGTCTATTATTTGGTCTGCTCTAAACTTGCTTGGCAACTGATTTCCCTCAGTCAACGCACACAGACACACACACACACACACAAAAAAAAACACCAACCACAACAAAAAAAACCCCAAAACCAACAAAAATAAATAAAAGCATGTTTGCCAGGAACTTAAGAGGTTTAAAGATCAAAGAGTTACACATATCTTGATACAAAATTATATACAAATTAACAGTAGCCACTCACTTCATTCTCACCTTTTTGCCCCTTTACCTCCCCTTGCAATATTCATTTATGTTTTGAGAGTTTAAAAATCCAGAAGGTATCTGAAATAGACCCCATTGTACAGGTGGTATTTCACTCATTTTACAATTTTTTAATCATATCTTGAAATATTTGAGTAGCAACAACAACAGAGAAATATTGCCACAAACATTTAAAAAGAAAGCACTTAAATAATCTTATCCTAGATAGCAGCTGGACTTGATGATCTTAAAGGTCTTTTCCAGCCTAAATGATTCTATGATTCTATAATAGATTATCTGCTACTAAAGAAGGGAATGACATTCAAAATAAGTTTCCAAACCTATTTTCAGGACATCTTTTGGACTTTTCTCCCACAACAGAAGAACCTCAGCTAAACTCCTGCTGAAGGATAGCAATTGCATTGAATGTAGTTTCTATCAAAAGTCCTTTCTTACTTCCCAAAATACTTCCAATGGTGTTAGACAACAACTTATTGTCAAACGTATTGACAGCTTACCAAAAGCAAGAGAACATTTCCCATTCTCTTCTTCCTGACCACAGAGTTCTTGCCAACCTAGTTCTTGTAAGTAATGATCTGGTCTCCACTGTCAATTTACTACATAGAAAGAAACACCATCATATGAGACAGCTTCTCCCTTAAAATACGGTTTTAGGCTATTTTAGCAGCATTTATTACAATTTCAGATATAGTGTATTCCTCACACAGGGCAAGTGATGGAGATACATGAAAGAAAACCTGCAAAACTAGTTAGGACAAGGGTTAATGTGAAAGAGGGTTAAGAGAAAATGTGCAGGACATACGGCATAGGGAAAATCCCCAAATTCAATTTCCAATTTTGGCACTAAGCTGCTGAGGGGATTTTGGACAAAAGGCTTGTCCTCTCTAGACTCATTTCTCCCTAGTCTGTAAAAGGAAAGTAAATAATACCAATTACATTCAAAATACTGTGAAAGACAAAGCTAAGAAGCACAATTCAAAAGCTGCTACTGTAAATATTAGGAAGATACGTATCCAGTTCTTACTTTCTTCACAGTGCCACCAGAAGGTGCTTTTCTAACGAGCATGCCAAGCAGCACGTCAATTCTCAGCCAGCTAAAATCTGTAAGCCCTCCAGAAAGCAGTTGCTTTGTCTGTCAGTGAACTATTCAGAGGATTTCTAGCTAAGGTGGACTTTTTCCACAATACCAATCCATCACCTGCAATTGAATTTTAAAAGTCCAACAACATTATATTTTTTCCAAGCCTTAGGCAACCAAGTACTAAATTTCTATTCTAATGAGATAAGAAGGCAAAAGGGACAAAACAGATTGTAATGTTTGGCTTTCAATTTAATTATTGATTTTTTAAAATTTTATTATAGAAAACAGACATTTACTTAGATGAACAGAAGTCCACAGTTATAACACTATAATTAAAAACTACCAGGAGTTTTGGAAAGAATATAAACTCTCAATCACCATGCAATACACAAACTTTAAACAATGGTAGTTAGAACGTCTTTCAAAAAAAGACTTTTTCAAATGCCTTGTAAACCTCCTCCACCCACCGTGTATCAGCAATGACTGTACTGAACTGTACAGTGGCAATTCCTTCATTTTATCAAAAAAGTTATTCAGTTCAGAACTCGCTGTCCAACACATTTTACACTGAACTTCTCTATCAACAGGATCAACATCAATTCATTATTATTCAGCCCACTAAAGGTTCTTCCAAGGCTATTGTTGCTGTATGGTTAGTTCTGTAGCTAGTACCTTGTGAGCCAAGCTCAGCTCAGGTGGTGTGGCTTTAGCACACCTCTCCCTGTCCGGATCATCGTGGCAGGGCATACAGAACCAGGCTGCAGTGTAATCCCTTAAAAGGTTCAACAGAAATAAAAAAAGAACAAAGATTTGAGCTATCTGGTTAGATGGCATTAAGTCTGATTTCCTTTGTGTGTGGCATCATCTCAATGGGATCAGACCTAAGGAGTACTTGAATTAACTCTGTATTTAAAACTCCCAACAAGCAAAGCACAAAGAAGCAGGTTTGGACAGTGGCTCTGCTTTTACCAGAAAATCTCATTTGACAACTAAAGTTGTATCTTTCCATGAATAAGAGAGTCCAAAATAAAACCCCGCTGCTTTGCATAACAGCAAAGGGGAGATGGAGGGAAAGGGTGGCAGGGCGGGGGAGAAGACTACGTGAAAAAAAGAGTGCCTTTAAAACAACCTTAAGGGGAATTAGAGGAGCGAAATGTTTGGAAGTGACAGCGGCTACTTTGAGATTTTACATGGGAAGCTCAGAAGAAATGCCTATCACGTATCAAAAAATTCTGCAAAGAGTTGAAGATGTGTGCAAATGAGGAAAATAAGGAGAGAGGCTCTTGCATACTGTGTATGAAAGCATTATACAGTGAATCAAAAAGGAGCCTGAGGAACTGCTGGGAAGAGGCATAAGAACTAGTAACAAATGCTAATCCAGAGAGCATGAGCAACAAGTCCTCCAAAGAGTTTGTAGGACCAATACATAATCAGGAGAACACAGAGGGAACAAAAAAAAAATCATACAAGAAAAGCTAAATAATATTTTAATTTATCTTTGCAGTGGAGAAGTTATGGAGGGGAGGAAGCTTCCCTGCTGAAGTTCTCTTAGGAGGGACATCAGGCTCTATCACGGATCGGTGTGCCAGTGAAGGGGTTACAGAACAACACATTACACCAGCCAGGGTCCCAGACCAGAAGAGATTCCTCTGGATTGTAAGAGATCCAGAGGAATTCCAACACCAAACAGCTAAAGCAACATGTCAGCTTTTGTCCCAGTATGGTTCCTGAAAGAAGGGAAGTATACTTCTGATTTTCACTAGGGAGTATAGTCATCTACCTGGAGTTGTGCAAAGCATTTGACACTGTCCCACACGACATCCTTGTCTCTAAACTGGAGAGACGTGGATCTGATGGATGGACCACTCCGTGGATAAGGAATTGGCTGGTCGGTCACACTCAAAGAGTCGTGCTCAACGGCTGGATGTCCAAGTGGAGACCAGTGACAAGTGGTGTTCCTCAGGGTTGGGACTGGGACC
>VXBL01001097.1:84305-103308 GCA_013400195.1 Aramus guarauna
GGGAGCTGAGGGGGTGAGGCACTGGGAGCAGTGCGGCACGGGGTGGATGTGGGGGCTGAGGGGGTAGGGTTGGGCACCAAGAGCCTTGGGGCAAGAGAAGGGACCTGGAGAGAGGACCTTGCACCGGGAACCCTGGGGCCTGGTACAGGGAAGAGAGGGGGCTGAGGTACCTGGTGCTGTGGGGAACGAGAGCGGGCCAGACGCCGGGAGCCTGGGGCACGGAGGGGACAGTGGCACACGGCTTGCGCCATGTCGGGAGGGCTGCTTCCCTGGAAGGAGAGCGAGAGCCCTGTGGAGCAGCAGAGCAAGGGGCGGGGAAGTGCCGTGGGGAAGGGGCAGGTGGTACCCAGAGACCAAGGGATCTTTTTCCCCCAGGAATGCCCATGCCGTTCCTGTCAGCACTGCTCCGGCATGGATTGGGCTGGTACACAGCCTGGGCGCAGGCCACGCAGCTGCAGGGTCAGGGCTCACCCTGTGGCATCAGAGCAAAGCCATTAGCACCTTTTCCCCCGGTGCAGAGGAAGCCATGTGCAGGCTGAGGGCTGCAGCAAAGCACACAGCAGCTCCGGTGCCGGCGGGGACGGAGGGGGACAGCGGAAGGCAGCCCAAGCTGCCGCTGCCCCAGCCAGCCCCGTGCCGGCAGTCGCCCCCGGCACAGCTCTCAGCTGCCGAGCATTGCACCTGAAATCCCGGGGGAGCCCTGTGAGGAAAGAAGCGGGATCGGAGCGCGGCCCTGAGGAGACGGATCTTAGTGGGAAACCAGGGTGAGAAGCAGGGAAGGAGCAGAAATTGGACAGGGGAAAGGCAGCTCCTGCTCGTTCATCTCCTGGGGCTGAGCACCCTCCACGAAACGGCCTTTCGCAGGGCCTTGCCTGCAGCCGTCGGGCTCTGACGCTTTATGACGGTCCCCGCTGCTGGCAGCCCTGCCCAACACCATCGCACCCGCTCCCAGGTGACCTGCAGCCCTGTCCCACCGGTCCCAGCCTTGAGGGACCTTTCCCCGGTTGCTGCCTGGCCAAGGTCCCAAGCTGCTCCCATCAAGGCCGAGGGGACGAAGACCAGAGCGAGCGCAAAGCTTGTGCCAAGACCCACCTGCTTTATCGGTCGAGATGCAGCGTTGCACAAGCTCTGGCTCACAAACAAAGAGCTGCACGTAGCGGTGACCCCGAGCACGCAGATGTTGGCCGACCCTGCGCAAGGCCGGCCTGTTCTGCCATCAATCACATCCCTCCTAATCGCCGCTTTCTGCGCTGCCTTCCCACAGCGTGAGCTCCAGAGCAAGGTCTCGCTTCGGTCGCGGCCGTGCCAGTGGCCTCGGCTCAGCAGAGTTGCCAGATCGGCCTCTGGCGTTCGCATCCTGGTGGCAGATGCCAAGTCTGGATGTCAGGCAGGGATAGAGGAAACGCTCGGCTCGGTCCTTGCCATGAACCGGGAGCCACCACAGGTTTCACCTCCCTTTCTCCAGGAGGCATCTCCCAGACGCTGCCTGCCCAAGCCCTCACCGCCTCCCTGCCACAATCACCGCTGGTTATGGCCGCAACAAAAGCCTGCGGACACCGGGGCACGCCGAAATACGGGGCTGTTAGGAAAGAGCGTGCGGGCAGCACCGTTGTGCAGGGCAGGTTAAGGGCAGCTGGTTTGGAAGGGCCTTGGATCCTGGGGAAATGCACCCCTGCACGGGGACGCCGGGGGTCGGGGTGCCGCTCCCCGCACGGTGCCTGGCCCACGCGCCCTGGGGACGCGCTGACGCCGAGCCCACGGCAGCCTCTGGTTTGTTGCTTGGGTGCAGGCATCGGCCGAGCACAGAAAGAACCGGGTAAAAGCCACCAGTGACATCACGCAGTCACCCTGCCGCTTTCAGAGGAGGGAGGCGCAACCTTGGAGCAGGGATGGTTTGGGATTTCTCCCAGGGGAAGCTAATCACACCAGTATTACTTCAATTCTACACCATTATATGCCCATTACAGGTGCGGCCGTAGTGCCTGGAGCGACCGGAGCCAGCAGCTCCCTTCCCCAGGACGTGCTGGTCATCTCGTCCTCCCTTTGCAGGTTGTGACCGGGCACTGTCCCCCAGGCACTGCCACCACGCTGGGCCAGGAGGAGCGGCACGGGGCTCTGCCGCTTGCACGGCTGGCGGCCGAGAAACGTGTTTTACACCAGCAAGGCGCAGCGGACACCAGCCTGAGGGTTCCTGTACAGCTGGCACGCCAAACTCCGGCTTCGGCTGCCTGCCTGCGTGCTTCCCGTACAGAGATCCATAGTTACTTAATGCCTGTACCCTTATCTAATTAAAATTAGTGATTAGGAGCCCCCAATAATGCTTCAATGCAGGCAGGCGATGTGTAATGATTTGGGATTGGGAGGCAGCGGCTGAGACACAGGCTCGTGTACAACCACCTGTGTATCACCCAAAGCCAAGGACGAGCTTGAAGCTAAACGGACACACGGGCACGGGGGTTTCGTGTGAAAAGAGGGAAAATAACAAAACAAAGCAAGGGATCAACCAAGCGAGGCAGCTTTTAGGTCTTACAGCAGCAAGGTGAGGGACTGTACATATAGCTATAGATTTTGGTTTTTAATTGTGTGAAAGCTGGGAGTTGAGTAAATCTCTCCTGTGCCAGAGCTGGGAGAAAGGTAAGGATTGCAACACGCTCCCAGACCATCCCTGCCTCCACCCGCTGTGTCATCTCGTTAAATGCCAGCCAGAGGTGCCATAACGCACCGGAAAAGGTGAGGCACGCCCAGCCCTCGGGGCATCTCCTCTGCTTGTATTTACACGCTCTAAGGGCCATTCTTGCAAGTTTTTCGGCTCTTCCTCTTGGCCAGCCTCTGTTGGGAACAGGGTGGGAGGACAAAGGGACGCAGCAAGCTCTGGGCAGGCCGATCCCCTCGGTGGCATGCAGTTTGACGTGCGTTTTAGCTTCCCTCCTGCATCAGTTTGCTGCGCTGCTCCTGGAAGGCGCTGGTGCCGCAGCCGGGCTGGTTTGGTGGCACTGGTTTGGTCTGGAGGTACCACCAGCCTCGCCGGCCTTGCGCCGCGTCGCTCTCCCAGCGCTGCGCGGTATCGCAGCATCACAGGACTGCGGCTGACAGCCCTCGAGCAAAAAAGGTGACGTTCTTGTCCTGGATCTTATACTGGTAGATCTGGACGAGGTCCTGCTCCGCTGTCAGCTCCAAGGACACTCTCCTAATTATTTTAATCTGCAAAGGAACAGGAATATCATCCCTTTGGCTGCCCCAGTCACAGCATCCTCGCCCGCCCACGCCTCTTACTGGCCTGCAGGGAAGGTGCATCGCTGATAGAAAAACCATCGCACGGCTGCCTGTAACCAGTCCCTTTGGTGGCAGAGAGACCGCGCAGCAACCAGGCCAGGAAACCAACAGGAAACTTTGGGGAAGCTTCCCAGGAACTAGATGTTTTTCTTTGCTATCAGCTTGGAGCAGGAGCTGGTTGCCTGCACTGCAACCGCTGTATAAACCCCTTCCAGCTTCCAGGGATGGGGGAGTCCCCAAGTGGCAGGATGTCCCCAAATATCCCCACGGAAGGAGGGTCACAGCCGTAAGAGCCCAGGTGCTCCAGCAGATCCTGGTGACCGCAGCCTTGCTGTTAGTTCTTAGAGGTGCCGCAGACCAGGCTGGTCCTGAGCCGTCTCCCCCAGGGCAGAGGAGCATCTTGCCCACCCTCGGGCCTGTCGCGCGTGACATTAACGCGCGCCACCTCTCCGTGCTCTCCCGTGCATTACCTGCCCGTGAACATCCTTGCAGAAGCCGGTCGCCAGCCCCTCTACCCACAAGATGAGGTCACTGTGATGACACAGGGAGTTTACAACCAATTCGTTTTCCTTGTCTTCTGAATCCTCGTTGCTGTGAACCAGCACCACGATGTTCCCCTGGAATGAGAGCACCCGGCAGCAATGAGCCCCTGGCGGATTCCTGATCCGCTCAGGGTAAGGAAGGGGAGATAGCAACGGGAGCTTGCGCAAATGCCCGGCTCGCTAAGCTACTTAGCAATCCCCCAGCACGGCAGCTGGTTCTGAGCTAAAGTCTACTGGGAAAATAAACCGCAGATACATATATAAAACTCTGAAACAGCTTGCCGTATATATATATTGTATTTACATACACACACATCTATAATGTGCAGCCTAAAAATGCATCAAGCCTTTGTTACGAGACAGCTATCTAGTTATAAACCAGTCTGTCAGGCCACGCAAGTGGCAACTCTCTGAATGAATTCAGAAGAGCTAAATAAAGCCGTGGCCAAATGGCTGCAGCCGGAGTTGTGATGTTTGAACCTTCACAGCTCCCACACGAAGCGCAGAGGTCCCCAAGACAACACCAGCTCTATTAAAAACACATCCCAAGAGTTTCTGCCTCAGCCCATGCAGGTCGCCGAGGACTTAAAATAGCATGAAATTCCCAATCAATTAAAATGTTCTTTAAAGCTTCAGAACATCTTATACAGAAATAGAAATGTGTTAGCACGATTTATTGTGGATTTTCGCTGGTTTGGAGGTAAATATTCTCAGCGAGCAGAACATCCCCTGTCAGCATTTACAGCACAAACACCCGGGCACCATATGAAGTGCAGGATAACAAAACCTGACACCGTCTACTTTTATTTCTCACTCAAGCAGAGAGAAGTGGCCAGGGTGGGGGACGCTGCCATGTAAATAGCAAAGGATGGAGGTGACTGTAACGATTTTTGGCTGCGATGCCCTCAGAAGTTAGCACATCGCTGGCAAGATCTTTGTACAAGTGCTGTATCGTCACAAGCCCCCAGAAACCGGCCGGTGCAACGCACAGCAACGCTGAAGATCGGTGGAAGCGGAGACTCGTGTCCCCTCCAAGTGGGAGACCTTCATCTCTGTCCCCTGCGAGACTCGTCAGCCCCTCGCTACCTTCATAACCCGTTTCCTTCCCTGCCCACACACACAACACGGGTGTGAGCAGAGATCTCTGGAGAGCCGGGAGCTCTAAGAAACGGGATTTTACACCTCGAACCCCTGCTCACATGTCAGGGACAGGGAGAGCCCTTCTCTGGGCAGCACCTCCTGGGAAACCAGTTGCAAAGGTACTCCAGAGACTAACACAATTCCCAGAGGGTGGCCCTGGGGCTATGATTTTTAACTTCCTGGACAGCCAAAGCCTTCCAAAACCTCCTCGTGCACAGGTGGAAAAAGAAAAGAAAGCCAAGCTTTGCTCCGGAGGCTCTTTTGTACACGTGGCGTACAGGACGCTGCACGTGGAGGGAGGAGTACCTTCAGGTGGGAGCACACCACGACTCTGCAGTAGTGGATGAAATCCAGCACCGCCACCGGCGCGGCGCCCAGGCTGAGCAGGATGCTGAGGTCATCCACCAGCAGCACGGGGCCCTTCCAGGAGTCGCTGTCAGAGGGAGTCAGGGATGTCCGGACGAAGTCAAACAAGGCTTTGAGGTTGGAAGTGCTCTCACTGGAAAAGAAGATCTCAAGGGGCNCTCTGCTCCAGGCTCAACCAGCCCAACTCTCGCAGCCTGTCTCCAGAGCAGAGGGGCTCCAGCCCTCCCATCATCTCCGGGGCCTCCTCTGGCCTGGCTCCAACAGCTCCGTGTCCTTCTGGTGCTGGGGACCCCCGAGCTGGACGCAGCACTGCAGGGGGGTCTCCCCTGCAGAGGGGAGCAGAGGGGCAGAATCCCCTCCCTCGACCTGCTGCTCACGCTGCTGGACACGCAGCCCAGCACACGGGTGGCTTTCTGGGCTGCCAGCGCACGTTGCCGGCTCCTGTGGAGCTTCTCGTCCCCCAGCACCCCAAGTCCTTCTCCTCAGGGCTGCCCTCCATCCCTTCTCCACCCAGCCTGGAGTTGTGCTTGGGATTGCCCCGACCCACGGGCAGGACCTTGCCCTTGGCCTGCTTGAACCTCATGAGTGTCACACAGGCTCGCTTCTCAAACTTGTCCAGTGCTTGATGCTGCCACACTCCCTCAACACCCACTCACCAGACCCAAAGGGCTGCACGGTCCCACAGTGCCCGCCCTGGCTCGCGCCAAAGGTCCGTCTACCCCAGGAGGAGTCTGAAACAACGGAGAGCGGGGAGCATACAGGAGCAGAGCAAGTGCGCGGCCATCCTTGCTCAGAGGCTGCCTGACCCAGAGGTGGTATCCTCCAATTTAACAGCCCGCAGGGGATTTTTTTCTATCAAATCGTCAGGGACAATGAGAAAGTAAAGCGGGAATAAAAAGGAAAGCTAGCATGGTTAAAGCAGCACTGTTCTCTTGGATGAGAATAAAACTCAGAATAATAATAATAATAAAAAAGGGAACAAAACTACTTGGATGGAGATTTATTTGACACAAACACATTGAGTGCTGAGGTATTTTCTCTAGACCTATACCATGCTTGGCAATGAGGATGGGGGCAGAAATTGCCCCAAAACGCTGGAGAAGGGGGACAGAATCCCTTTCTGAGCAGCAGGGACAGACAGGGCAGGACAAGGGCAGGACAAGCGCAGCAGCGTGCACGGCGCTGGCATTTCCCTTCCCTTGGGTGTCCAGCTACCCAGTCCTTGGGCCCCGGAGGGAAGCCCAGAGGGAGCTGGGTCTCAGCTCTGGACCACACTGCTGCTCTCAGGGTGGGCAGGAGACACGAGGGGGGAAACGCTCTGTGCGAGGGGCCCTGCTGAGCCCCCAGCCGCTCAGGTTTACCTTATAAACTGGAGAGGACTGGGCTGTCCTGACTGCTCCTCCTCCTCTCCAAACAAGAGGTCAAGGCAAGACTTGAGGCCTTCCAAGAAGACAAGCTGTCCCCGTTCTTTGGCAGCTGCCAGACTGACTCCCTCGAGAGAGTAAAACATTATGTTGCAGAACGAAACAGCTTTGGAGGAATGGTGCAAACAGAACCAAGCAGATCAACAGCCAATTTTTATCAAGTCTTATCTAAATATGCTAATAAAGTCAAAGCCTCGGTGACTCCTGCACAGGAGATGAAAGAGGCAGTTCTGCTACGCTGGTGGGCACATTTGCTTTCCCGTATTTTGCCAGGAGGAAGAAAATAAACACTGATGGGGGGGGCTTAAACATCCTGGAATTGCTCCTGGGAAGACAACAGCATTGCTGCACAGGAGAGAAACAGCTTCTTCTCCAGAGGCAGGGAGAGGATGGGTACAGACTTCTCCACGCCGCCCCAAGGACCCCGTGGTGAGCAGTTTCTTCACCCTTCCTTCCTGGGTGGCAAAAGCCTTTGGTTTTCACTATCTCCGAATCATCACTATGGCAATAATGACTCTTAGCACAACCCATGCACCTGAGCAAGGCCCGGCCCAGACCTGGATAAACACCGTGGGCTGGGCACCCCGATGCTTGCACAACACCCGGGAGAGAGCAGCCTGGCCAAGGCTCCCACGGGAAGCACCACAAACTGCCCGGGGCTGCGACTCAAACCCAAGCTGAGATTTCCAGCCACACGCTGGGCACGTCCAGGGAGAAAGCCCTGGCAGAGTTGTAGCAGACATGCCGAAGACCCCAGCTGGAGATCTAGTTGATGAACTCCTGTCTCATCTTCCCTTCTTTCACCAGCAAGGGTTACTTTTGCCAACCATTCCATAGCTCCTCAGCTTACTGGTAACTGCATCAGAGCACCTTACAGGAGAAAATTTAATACCTGTTACTGTCACGATCATATAAAGATATCTGATGTGCATTATCTTCAAACCTCAGCCAAACTCTGCATTTCCCATCAGGAAGAAGTGCAAATTTGCTCGGCTTTCCAGTGTAGGTTGCTTCCCACTTTTCACAACGGGGCTGCAATTTCTTAAAATGGAACCAAGGAGCATTAACGCCAAGATTCGCAGCGTCTCGGCAGCCTGGAAGTAGGGCTGTTGTGCAATGCAGCAGGTAGGTGGACAAGATGGTGAGACAGACGCTTTACAAAGACTTCAGGAAGGTTTAGCTCAGTGCAGTATTGCTTGACAGGCAGAACTGGGGAGCCAGAGGCAGGGAACCAGAAACAAGGATCCTGAGAAAGCAGTTCCCGTATCCCCCGAGAGAAGACATCGCTTTGGGATGCTGCGAGATTTTGAACCCTCCAAACAGGGAGGGTGAGCAGGACTGGTCAGGAGCAGAAGGAAGTCCTAGGGCAGAGGCAAGAGCCCGTACCTTAAGCCGGGACTGGCTGCTGCCTGAACGCTGGAAGAGGCACACAGCAGCAGCGCTGGTGCTTTTGACCAGGAACTTTTTAAGCCTCACAGAAAATACAGATTTTTGCTTATTTCCTAAGCAATCGTGCTGGGAGCTGCAGGACACTCGAGCACGAGTCTGAGTCGCCAGAAAGGAGAGGGCTCAGAGCAGCTCTTCCCTCTTCCCCCAGGACCTCAAGTGCTGCTGAACAGAGTGATGTGCTTGGCACTGTCCCAACACCTTCTTTTGAAAAGCGCTTGGAGGTTTTCCAAGCATTTCCCAGTCCTCACGACACCCCTGAGAGCCACCGCGCGCTCTGCTCACACATGAGAGGGAGAGATGCAGCAAAGCGATGTTTCCACTTCTGCCTCCTGCTTTCTACCCCCGTGTTTCACCTGCTCGACTTTCCTGTTATCCTGACATGAAAATGTAAGTGCCAACGTTTTAAAACCCCTTTTTTCATTTTTATTTTTTTAAAAAAAAAGATATTTTAAAGCCACATCTTAAGCATCCGATGAATGAGACAATCCCTACGAGGGGCTGGGCCCAGCTGCTTTGTGAGCGTGGCATTTCCACACGAGGACCTCCAGAGAGAAGGTCTGGGTAGATAAGGGAGAAGTCCTTCCCGGGAAGATTAACCCTGAGCTCCTGCGAGGCTTATCGCTTGCCACACGTTCAGTGCTAATGAGAGGAAAGACAGATTTCCACTGCTTTCCCTTGCAGCTGAAAGGCAAGGGGCAGAGATCCATCCATCAGAGCCACTGCCAGAAAACGCTGTCTACGGCAATTAGAAAACAACGGATCGCAGGTAACGTCTTCCATCACGGCCAGGGGATGCTTTGACAAGCATCCTCGACTAGCGGAGGCTACGCTGGGGTAAAGCCTGTCTGACATGTGCCCACCTCAGATCCACTTTTTAAATCAGCCCTGAGCTTGCCCTTCTTCTTCTTCTTCTTCTTCCTGTTCTTCCACCCGCGCTTCTGGGAGGAAATCGGTCCCACCTGCCGGAGCAGAGCCTCGGGCAAGGCACCAGCCAGCATTTTTGGCCATACTCCTTTTGTTTTCCAGTGCCCTCTCAAGAGCTAACATTAACCAGCAAGTGTTACAGCACACCCTTGCCTCATTAATCCACATTGTCTCCTCTCTTTTCCCCTTCTCCCAGGCAAGCCAGGAGCAGTAATTCCCATGAAGAAGATTCTGACAGAGCGCAGGGCCCTTCGCTTTCCCTGCCGTACCTGCTGCCGGCCCCGAGCTCAGCCAAGGCTGCTGTAGGCTGCAGGCGGAGGGATTAGGCTTTTGCAGGTGATATTTGCTCACTAAAACCGTGCCAGAAAGCAGGGCGGGAAGGCAGCGCTAAGGGAAGCCTCTTGGGCAACTGCAAGCACACACCATGGAAAAATTTCTAGCCAAGGACAGAAGCAGCTTTATGTGGCACAGGCCAGGAGCGGGGAATGGCTGGCAAATACCTGACGTGCCATAAAGCGGGGCTGGGTTGCACGGCCGTCTCACAAACCTCATCCCCTGGTGAATTTTTGGAGTCCACAGGACTTGGCACTTGCTGAAATGCACTGCTCCGGCAGTGACTAAACTCGCTATTAACGTTAACTATTCAGAAACTGATATGAACTTTGCTTCAGCTATTTCTTCCTGCACACACACACACTCTCTATACTTCCCATCAGCAAGAAAACAGTGTCCCCTCCTTAAAACACCCAGCAGCTTAGCGCTGTTACACCAGGGCCTGCCTGGATGACAGAGAGAAGGGCCAGAGCGTAAGAAGGCGGCAGGCAGGGGCAGCGTGCTCGTGGGTTAGACCAGGAATTCGATCCCCTCGGTGCCATGATGTTCCTGGGTGGACCCAGCAAGCCCAGTCTCATTTTCCAGCTGGGGAACCCGGTCCCAGAGAGACCCGGTCAGATGGAGACCTCAGCTCACCCCACTGCAGTTATCTGCCACAGCAAACCTCTGCTCATCTCCCAGCTAGCAGCCCGCCCGATGTAACCTCTGGAAGCAGCACAGGAAGCACCGGGACAGCTGAGAGATGGTGGGAAAAGTGCTCAAAATGGCCCACGGCACCTGCCTGCCTGCCACGGACACGACACACGTCCCCGCTGCAGAGCCACAGTGCCGCAGAGCACCCAAACAGTGTGCGTTAGCAGCCCTGAAAGCCTTCATTATCTCACAGCACCGCGCTCCATTATCACCGGGAGCACATAGACATTATCTCTGGCAATTTGTCATTTATCGATCAAGCCCAGAAATGTTTCTGAAACAGCAGCTCTGCGCGACTGGAGCTGTGAGCTCCGCAACGGAGCACAATTGTTCTCGTCCGTCCAGGATGCCGCCAGCCGGGCAGCGTGGCAGCCCACCCGCCTGCCAGCAGTGATGTCCCTTCAAACCAGAACCACCGCTCGCCGCCAGCCATTTCATCAGGGAAAGCAAAATATTTGCAGGGGAAAACTAATAATGGAGCGTGCGAAGCAGCGGTCACTAGCTCAAACAGCAAAGGCAGCCGGGATACAAAGTGCGATGACCTGCGATCAGGCAACTGGCCAAGGTCTCTTCTCCAGCACAAGTATCTGGAGGGGAAAGCAGAGGTGACCAGGCGATGTCCCCTGGTCTGTGATCTCAACGCTGTGGCAGGGGACGGGGGAGCAGGCAAGAGGGAGACCAAACAGGGACAAATATGTTTTTCCTTTAAAACAAAATAAACATTGTACAAATGAGAGAGGGAACACCAATCTGCTCTGGTGCCATTAGTCTTGCTACGGCCCAGCATGTTCTCTACAAGGTCACGACAAATAACATTAACTGTCCCTTAAAATTAAGCGCAGATCCTGATGAAAAGAGCAGGATTTGCAGAAAAGAAAAAGTGCGAAGCCAGTATTGCAGAGCCAGCACAGGCACAAAAATCCAGGGAAGCATTTTCCTGCGAGTAAAAATACATCACTGCCTTTAGCTAACACATTTAGGAACCGGTTCTGAACTGGTAAGACCTGGCAACACAGCACATAAGGTCAGCATTGCTTCAGCTACGTACCAATATTCAGTATATCACCACACAGCAGGCGTACGAGGACCAGATCCACAAGCATCACTGTGAAGACTGTCTAACACGACCCTGGCCCCAGGACCCTTCCTGGAACCATCCTGTCCCCAGCACAAACAGGAGCATCAGTAAGTTATGAAGCTCGTCCAACTGCAGTCTTTCGTAAGTGCATCATCTTCTACTAGGAACGATTACGCATCGCAGATTTAGCCTGTGGATGGGATACAGAACGCAGGTGGCTGCGTTCTTCCAAGCAGTTCCCAGAGGAACGACAGCCTGACCCCCAGCAACTCTCCCGGCCAACACAGAGAGCCAGGCAGCTGGTCTTCAGCTCGCCACCGAGGAAGAGGAAATGGGAAGGGAGCGGCCGGTGGTTTGGTGAAGCACGCAGCACACCTAACTGCGGCATGACACAGCTCAGGATACTGCCTGAAATCGGGGTTTGCCACGTAAACGAGATCCCAGCTGGTCTTCAGTAGAGAGCTACAGCAGCAAATTCTGAAACAAGTCCAAGAGTGGAACTAACCATCCAAAAGCCACCTTTACTGAGCCTGATGCGTTCAGTCGGGCAATGAAGGATTAAAGCAAAGATCTTACGGAAACTCAGACAGATATAAATAACTGATGTTACGACCTCCAGCTCCTCAGAGCTTAGGAAGAATTCACAACCACCGACCGCACGGGCATCTGTGAAGTTGGAATGTCAGAGTGACTCAGACTTGAAACCAAAGGGACAGGGACAGCTCACTGCTGCGGACAAACGTGATCGCTTCTCTGAACTCCCCTGGGCAAACTGTATTGTTCTTATCACCTCCCTTCACGCCAGTAACCTTTCTGGTGAAGCATCAGACAGCATATCATCTCGATTTGCATTGCACGTGTGCTCCAGCTAATCCTCACGTTCTCTCCCTTCTCAGACTCTCCCACGAGGGAGATGACAACAGCACCTATTAAAAGCACACGCACAAGCTGCGCACCGGGAAATTTTGCGGCATTAGAAAACACACCAACAAACACAATTCTGCTTTTAGAGCAGGCAAGGATCCCATATTTAGCAGCTGAATCTCCTACCGGTTGCTATGCTCCGTTTCCTGTCCCACTTAGCAAGTTCCCCCCAAGATTTCCTCCTCTCCGCAAGTCGAAGGCCAGAACTATTCAGCGCTCGCAGAGTTTGGTTTGCTCAGCGGCGGGGAATCTGCTCTGCAGGGAAATCTGACTGTGAGCTAAAGCTCCACGCGGAAACGCTTTTATTTAACTCAGGTCTGAGCTCTCAGACCACTGATCTCCTCTCAAAAGGTAAAAATCGAGTATTAAATAAAATAGAGTTGTTTAGCAAGTACCAAAACTCAATCCACATTTACAGTGGGGAATACACCGTTATCGCAACGCCTGGTTCTTCAACACCTGGAAGTCTCCAGAAGCAGCGGCGCCGCTGGGACTTCAGCAGAACCAAAGGAGGGAGGACCAACGCAAGCCCTCATCCCTTTGGCCCTGGACGGTCATCTGGACCTCACAACCGGAGCATTTCACATCTGAGCATCATACAAAAAGCCGAGAGCAAAGCCAGAGCTCAGACTGATTTGCGGACACTGGGAATGACCCTGCCTACTCGTTTCAGAATCCTTGCCTGACTCACCACGGGAAAGAAATCCGTAAGAACGTACTCAGCGCTCGTGGCTCCTCAGACGGCTCAAAGTGGGTCGAGGCCAAGAGAGGCATACGGGGGTCCTTCTGAATTTACAGATGGTTTGGCCCAAAGGACGTCATCACAACATAACCACAGGACAGAGGACAAAGTCACCTCAGGACCTCCTGCGCCGTACAGGCAGCGCATCCTGCAGGCATACAGAGAGCCCGCAGGGACGCAGGCACCACAGGACTCTTCTCCCCAGAGCACTAATGAAACTACATCTGCCGGTCTGGGCTTGTCTGGGGAATGCTGATCTCCAGAAAACATTTCTAAAAATAAAGAAAGCGAGCAGCGTTCAGCTCTCTGCCCTCTCCGGGCCCTTGCAGTGAGCCTCGTAGCCACTGTATCACATCCCTTCTCCAGCCGCAAGAGCACCAATCCTGACCGTCCCCATCAACATCTGCAAACACTTGCTCACATGCAATTCCCATTCCCTGTTCTCATTCCTTTCCACCCAACAGAAACTACCCGGACCTGTAATTATTAACCTACGCCAAGAGACTTACCAGCTTCTGTGCTACGATGTTATAGTGACTGAAGGACTGGAGCAGGGCCACAAAGCAAACCTTACAGCCAGCTGGGTGAGAAGACAAAAAAAGACGCGTTATCATTTCAATTTTGCAAGCTGCCGTTATCAAAGCACATAAATCACAGCAGCCAGGCTACAAATCTGTCTGGAAAGGCCTTGAAGTGAGACAGGTCTAGGCAGCCCCTCGCTTGCTCATGGCTGGGCTTTCGATTTTCACCTTTCTATAGGATTTCCACATTAGGGCAAATGTTAGTCAGTTTAAAAAAGAAAGGGAAAGAGCACGAAAATGATGACATAAAAAAAGTAGAAGGCCTCTTTTCTGTCTCGTGCCATCCTGCCCTGGGATCTCCTGGCACTGTTTCCTGGTATTACTGCAAGGAGGCCGATGGCCGACCCTGACACGAACTACTGAAACCACTGACACGCCAAAAATCCCTGTTTTGGCTCTCGTAGGGCAAGCAACCTTGTCGGGAAAAACACACAGAACAAGCAATTTTGACAAAGACACCTCACTGAAATGTGATTTTTTTTGGAAAACCCAGCATGTGACAACCTGGCCTCATGGTTTGGGTATGAACAAAATCGGTGTATTTGTTTCTCCCTGCCAGAGAGCAGGACAAGGATTTCACTTGAACAAGCCAGTGGAGCCAGCTGAGCCTTCAGTAACACACGTTAGCAAAGCCGTGGGGACTCGGGCAGACCCGAAGGCAGAGCCTCGGCAGAGCTGTCCCTGGGAACCGTTCACATTGTTACTAACCTGCTCTCCGTGGGCTTTCCTGCAGTTTCACCCCGCTCAATTAAACAATTTTTTAAAAATGGGCTAAAGCCATAGCTGAGGAAGTGGGAGTTAAGGGGGGCAGGACGCACTCGGCCCCGCTACCTGCGCGGCACTCGGAGCTAACTTTCAAGCTCTACGGTCCGACCAGATTTGCTGGGCTGGCTGCTTTGCCAGCAGAAAGCCGGAGGAGTCCACGAATCCAGCATCTGCTCTGCAGGGACTGGTAGGTTACTCACAGGTGAAACTGTTAGCAGAAAAGCAATTAGGCAACTTGCCAGACTCTTTGGTTCTTTACTCACTACTAGCTTATCTGTTAGTTGTTCCTGATATTTTTAATTACCTTATAAAACACATTGCTAGTTGTCCTGGCTCTGGCTAGGCTAGAGTTAATTTCACAAGGAGCCAGGCCAGGTGAGCCAGGCTGGCCACCACGTCACTAGTGAAGGAATTGTAGTCAACACCTCACTGTCAGATGCCCAGGCGATTTACAACGTTCACCGCGCTGATGATGAAACAAAGTGCACGGACGTTATGGGACGTGCCCAGGGATATACAGCAAGTTCCAAGAACAAGTCAGGACTGGGATCCATAAATCCAGATCCCGAAGACTTGCGCTAATCCAAGGATGCCTCGTGCTCTGCAAAACCAGCCTCTGCTCACATAGAAACACTGTAGGCTGAAGGAACCTCCGAGGAGCTGGCAAAGGCAAACCCTTGCCTCGGAGAGTCCTGCTGCTGACATACCTCTGAGGTAGAAGGAGAGGAAATGGTGCACCAGGAAGCTGCCATCTGTTCTGGTGTCTCGCAGCAGTGTGAATTTACCCTGAAAAAGAAGCAGCAAAATCATTTAACAGAGGAAAATGAGGGCACAAACTGCTCCCGGTTCCATCTTGCTAGACAAGATGTCTGCTCAGGCTCGGGGAAACTGCAGGTTATTAGTCAGAGAAAAGACGAGGACTAGCAGCGCTCCTGCCACCTGTCTGTTTCCAAAGGGATGCCAGCCCTTCCTCCAGACACGGCCCACGGGGAGGCATCAGAAGATGCTGAGTTCACTTCTTTCTGAAAGACGTGCCCACCAGCTAAAAGCTCTTGCGCCAGACTGAGACCCCAGCTGGACCCCCACGCTCCGTGCCCACCAAGAGCCACCTCCTCACACGGGAACACCCGGCTGCCGCAGAGGACACCGACAAGCAGCGCTGCGCTTTCCAGTGCCGGCACATCCAGAGCACACGCGCATTCATGCCCTTTGGTGCTGGACACCATCGTCACGGGTGGCTGTGAGCGATTCCCACCTCCCAGCTCTGTCCTCCTCTCCTCCAATTCACAGTCGTCTTCTTCCTGCTCCACGTGGCACAGATGGCAGGGGGACAACGGCCACCCTCTCTGTCCCCAGTCCATTCTCCCACCCCCACGGCCAGTGTCACTTGTGTTTCTCCGGTCCCCAAACAGCCCTCCCCGTCCCAGGCTTACCTCCACCCTAGAATCACAGAATGCTTTGGGTTGGAAGGGACCTCAAAGATCATCTAGTTCCAACCCCCAAACACGCCATGTTCAGAGCAGAAAACCTTATCATCAAAATATGTGTACTGGAGCTCTCTACACAAAGTATACACCTTGTTTTGATCACGCAGGAAATTAATTCCGTTCATCAGTGTGTGCTTGTTATCAGTACCAGTCTCATCAAGGCATTTGTTTCCATTAAAACCTTAGTCAAGATGTTTCTTTAATCAATACAAATCATAGAAGGGCTGCTTTTAATCACAAAGAACTTATCAATGCTTCCCCCCCCCCCAATCTGTTAGAAGAAAAGAAAAAGCCTTTTGCAGCACCAAGCAATCTACTCATAGGCAATCCACAAGCCATCTATCAGAGTTAACTCCCCAGCGCCTAAAACGTGTTATAAAGCGGTGCTAATGGAACGGCAAATATCGAACACATCTGCAGGGAATGCAAAGCAGAAGCCAGGGTACAGAAATGCTGCTCTGCCTCAGCCAGAGAAAGCTCTTTTCCACCCCAAAAAAAAAAAACCAAAACAAAACCCAGGGTTACGCCTCTGTGGCCATTACAATAAGAGGAGGCACCACCCTGGTGAGCATCTCCCCAAGACGCATCCTCCATGGCCAAGCCTGGAGGAGTCTCTGGGTTCAAACAGCACAAGCTCCAACATTCAGCGGTTTATCTCCTGCACGACTCCATCCCCTTCGACTCCCCTCTTCTCCGCAACGGCCCCCTGCAACAGCAGGCTGAACGCCACCCCAAGCGCCGTCCCTCGCCTGCCGGCTCTCGAAGGGCTCTCTCCTTTGCTCCCACATACGCACGGCAGAACACGGCAGGACGTTAGCATTCAGAGCGTACATTATTTCGCTTTTTCAAACCTTCCAGTTATCAACCCTTAAATCCTGTCAACCCTCACTTCACTGTCACGCTGCAGCTGCTTAGACAGCGCTCAAAACTCTTCGTTTCTGACACTTAGACGCCCGGCTAGCCAGGGGTGGAAGTGTCCCAACCGTGCGTCTCCAGAGGCAGCAGCTGAACCAAAGCACAGCTGCTGGGAGGAAGGAAGGCAACAGGAAAAACTGGGAAACTCCAGCATCCTGCTTGTGGCCACAGAACTGCCCCAAAGGCTTTACCAGCTCCAGAGCACGGGGCACGCATACAGGAATTGGGGTTCTACCAGTCATGTCGACACAAGGAGGAAGGTGCGCAAAGCCAGTAGGAATCTGCGAGGCTTTCCAAGTTCTGCAACCCCCCGCGGTCACGCTGGTCTCACACAGCTCCATGCACCTCTTGCACCCATCCCTTACAGACGGCGTATATCGAATGGTTCAGCAGCTGTTTGGAAGCAACCGGGTCCCGGGAGGGCCCAAGGGCTGCCAGGCAAGAGGAATTCTGCTGCTGAGGAGCAGGTAAGTCCTGGCCTCACCACCAGGACCTTGTTTGCTGACATGCAGAAACCCCTCGGCCCCCAATTTGCCACCACAGAGGCACGGTCTGATTCTCTTCCCTCTCCTGCGCATCCTTCTCAAGCCCAGAAAGACGCTGCTGGAGGTGAGGCACTTCCAAAAGCACCTTCTCCATCCGTCTGGCCCAGCCCATTCCCTCCACATTCTGCTTTCACGCTCTTTCCACCTCCAGGCTACGAGGCAGAAGCTGCAGCTACTTGTTAGAAACCGCCAAAATCCCTTGGCAGGGCAGCAGCGGGTGTCACAAACATTCAGCGGTGACATGTCAGATACACCCACGCAGGCGGCAGCTTCATCCACCCACCAGCCCTGCAGTGAAGGCATTTGTCAGCACTTGGAAAATGGCACAAGCCAACCGTGGGGATGCAGAGATCGGGACGGCTGAGATGGGAAGAAGAGATTTGCAAAGGGCTGATGCTTTTTAAGCCCAGCGGGACACCGATTTCCAGCCAGCCTTGGCCAGATTTCTCGGCGCACTCCACGGATCGTGGCTCCCAAGGGGGAGAGCTCGGCTCTAGATGCCACGGCTCTGTGCAGCAATCGGTGACACTGAGCGGCGCAGAGCGGGACTTGTAAAACAAGAATACTCATGATTTACCATCAGGTTACTCCATACCACAGTGTATGAACTCCATCTTCAAACTCTGGCATCAGGGAACGGCGCTGGTTCTGCAGCCAGCCGTACACTGGCGCTACGCTACAGCCAGACACCGCAACGAAGAGGCATCTGGGAGCATGCAGAGTCCTTGGAAGTCCAAGTCCCTGGCTGACAGGAGAGGAAAAGCCGACACAAATACGAGGCAATTCCTCACAAAGAGGAGTCTTTGGTTCAGCTCCTCTCTCAGGTCCTGCCTGGGCTGCCAAGTCAAATTCCAGGATCAAGCCCAAATCTCTTTTCAGTTTTGCTCTGCAGAATTTCCTATCCGCATCAAGGTGAGCCTCCCACCTCCGAAACCAGCCTTGTGGGTGGCAGCACCCCCGCTCGTCCCACAGCTCCACCATCAAAGCCACCTTAGAGCACAAGCTCTGCTCTGCCAACACCAAATTCCGACAAGGGCTCCTCGTTTAGCATTTCATGTGTGTTATAAACCCAACCATCAACCTACAGGAACCACGCGGACATGGGAATTTACACAGCCTCAGCTTATCATAGAACAGTTTGGGTGGGAAGGGACCTCCCAGCCCACCCAGTCCCACCCCTGCCATGGCCAGGGACACCCTCCACTAGCCCAGNGAGACCTTGGAGCCCCTTCCAGTCCCTGCAGGGGCTCCAGGAAAGCTGGAGAGGGGCTGGTGCCAAGGGCAGGGAGGGACAGGCCAAGGGGAATGGCCTGAAGCTGCAGGAGGGGAGCTGGAGCTGGGCTGTGAGGCAGCAATCCTTCCCTGGGAGGGTGCTGAGGCCCTGGCCCAGGGTGCCCAGAGAAGCTGTGGCTGCCCCTGGCTCCCTGGCAGTGTTCAAGGCCAGGTTGGATGGGGCTTTGGGCAAGCTGGGCTAGTGGAGGGTGTCCCTGGCCATGGCAGGGGTGGCACTGGGGGGGCTGGGAGGTCCCTGCCCACCCAAACCCTTCCCATATTCTCTGGCTCTATGATTCATTATCTAAGCCAGTATCTATGAGGAAAAACCTGGAGTAATACGTAATACACGCATATTTTATTACATTTTTAGCTGAAGCGCTCCACAGCTCTTATACAGAGCGAGGGTGTTTACTTACAGCCTGATTTCATTAGCACAAAAACTGCAGAGATGTAATAAATTAACACCGTGCCCTAAAGGAAGAGAAACCTCTAGAACCCTCCCCGGGCCCGCAGGAGCGCTGGGGAGCGGGTTTTCCCCCCGGGTTTT
>VXBL01001106.1:8780-21968 GCA_013400195.1 Aramus guarauna
CTGAGTCCTGAGCTGTCCTTGCTGGTATGTGTGGGAGAGGCACAAGCCTCTTTTCTTCTTGGCCCAACAAAATCAGTGCACATGCAGTAGAGCACAAAATCAGTGCACATGTAGTGGTATGCAGTTCCTTTGGAAAACAGCACAGAGCATGTTTAGCATGCTAGTTATCAAATGCAAAAACATTTTGCAAGATGTTTCTATCTTCTTGTGGCAAGCTGCACGGCTCTGCCAGGCTGTGTGTGCAATGACAGCTCTTTGCCAACAACATATTTTTTTCATGGTGCTTTGGCACACCACACCACAGATACGGCACACTTGCTAGAGTCAGGGTCCATGAAGTAGTAGCTTCAGCACATCCACCACCCACCACCAAGGTCCCTGAATTCCAGCTGGAATTCTAACATGAGTATCAGCATTCAGCAGACATTATTCTGGGTTTCAGGAAAAAGCATTTTCCACATAATGCTATTGCTCAGTTGGCAATTTAGTAGTACATAATCACACGGAATCACTGAGGTTTGAAGGGACCTCTTGTGATCGTCTAGTCCAACCCCCCACCTGCTCAAGCAGGGTGTTGTGCGTTAACCCTGACAGGCAGCCAAGCACCACACAGCTGCTCACTGACTTCCCCTTCAGTGGGACATGGGAGAGAATTGAAAGGGTAAAAGCGCAAAAACTTGTGGGTTGGGATAAAGAGAGTTTAATAGGTAAATCAAAAGCTACATGCACAAGCAAAGCAAAAATAAGGAATTCCTTCACCACTTCTCATTGGTAAGAAGACGTTTAGACCTTTCCAGGAAAGCAGGGCTTCATCATGCATAACGGTTACCTGGGAAGACAAAAACTGTAACTCCAAACATCCTCCTCTTCCTCCTTCTTCCCCCTAGCTTTTATTGTGGAGCACAACAACATAAAGTATGGAATATCCTTTTAGTCAGCTGAGGTCAGCTGTCCCAGCTGTGTTATGTCCCAGTTTCTTGGGCACCCCCAGCCTACTCCCGGTTGGGGCGGTGTGAGAAAAAGAAAAGGCCTTGACTCTGTGTAAGCACTGCTCAGCAACAGTTAAACCATCCCTGTGTTATCAACACTGTTTTGGTCACAAATCCAAAAGGCAGCACCATATGAGCTACTATGAAAAAAAATTAACTCCATCCCAGCCAGACCAACTACAATCTCCACCCCTTTTTTCCATACCATTTACGTCGTGCTCAGGACCCACACTATCCAATACACCCTCATTAACCGTCACACCCCCTTCCCGCTGTGCGCTTATCCACAGCCACAGATGCTTTGAGGTGTACTCGCTCCAACATGGACTTAGTTACAGGTCACAGCCCTTTTGACTTGAGTTCACACCGGAGTTCCAGCCTGTCCAGCAGCACAGGACCAGCAGCGATGCCCTGGCTATCTGCCACCCCCAGGCACATGGCCATTGCTGTTAGCAAAATGTTCCCAGGCACAGCAGAGTAAGATGATAAGCAGTACAGCAAACAGCAAAAGAATCCGCTAACGAGCACGAGCCTCCAATATACGTTAAGGCACACAAGCCCTGTGGCAAGCACAGGAGCCTGCCAATCAATAGCTGAATAGCTGTAACAGCTATCAATTTTGTCACCAGTGAACTACACTGTTATCTCGAAGCCTCTGAGCTCAACGCTGGGCAGCAGAAAGTATTTCTGTGGGTTAACCCCAGCAGGCAGCTAAGCACCACACAGCGTTCACCCAGCGCTTCCCCCCAGTGGAATGAGGGAAAGGATTGGATGGGTAAAATTGAAAATAGAGACAGTTTAATAGGTAAAACAAAACCTGATCACGCAAGCAGAGCAAAATAAGGAATTCTTGACACTGTGCAAGCAGTGCTCTGTGATAATTGAGCCATCGTTGTGTTATCAACACTCTTTTGGCCACAAATCCACAACAGCACCGTGCAAGCTATTATGAAGAAAATTAACTCTCATCTAGACAAAAGCAGTACACAGGGTCAGCTCAAACAAGTTGTCCAGGACCTTGTCCAAATGGGATTAGATTATATCTCCACGGATGCAGACTCCATAGCTTCTCTGGGTGACCTGTTCTAGTGTCTGACCACCGTCACAGTAAAAACAGAAAGTGTTTTCCTGTCTTTACACTGAATTTCCTGGTTTTCAATTCAGTCTGAACATAAGAAAACACAAGAAAACTCTTGCAAGGTAAAGATTTCTAGTATAGCTCAGAGGAGGCTGTTGATTTTATTTTGGTTTTTTTTTTTTCAGTACCACAGATATTCTTGTTCAATGCCAAGTTATTACGGATTGTGCAGTTCACGTTGGGACAAAGCCAAATATGGCAGCTATTAGGAACAAGCTATAGCTCATATATTTAACATACAGTTAGGTTTAAATGTGATACACAGAAAATGCAGACGAATGAACAAGTGACAAATACAGAACAAGAAAGAAGGTTGAAAAGCCAGCATCATGAGCAAGCCGAGTCTAGCATTAGCTCACATTTGGTTCACATAGACAGACATCCTCTCCTTGTGCAGAGACACTCCAGTTTTACCAGCATTATTTGTAAGTCTCTGACCACTGGACTTTTCTTTATCTCTTTCATGGCTTCTCTATTGTGTCTCTTTTATTGTCAAAAGCAAAAATCATAGTGGTTCTTTTTTTTTCCTTTTAATATGTTTACTTCGTATTTATCTGTCTAATTCTGTACTACCTGTCATGCTGCCTGGTTAGTTATTCTCCTATGGAAAGCCTCTCTCTCTCTCTGTCTTTCTCCTTCTTCCCTTATTCTTCCTCTCTGTTAGTTTAAGACCTCTTTGCAAACGCCAATGCCTCCATCTCAGCCAATTTTAAAGAGAGCCTCTCCAGCCCTTCAGAAACACAGGCCATCTTAGTCTCACAACTATGTTTAAAATGTGCCAAATGTTCACTGCCTAAGAGCACCTTTGGTTCTTTTGGCTATAGAGGAGAGGTAGCGGAGATGGAGAAATCTACATTATGGTTGTCCAGAGCACACTATGAAGACTAATACACCAAATGGCCAAGAAGAAAAGTGCAGTGGTGTAAAGTATACCATTTATAGCAATTTGTAAATTCATTGTCTTGTACTGAAGGAAAAAAACGCCTTACATTCAGAACTTGTTCGCATGAGAGGAAGGCACAAGCCGTTTTATCTCTTGCAAAATCTTCCCACTATTGTTGGATACATTCAACCTCGCTTTCTGAAGGAGGTCTTCAATGTCTTCCCTGGGATAGGACATCCGAAAGGTGGGAAACTTTTTTCTGTATTCTTTTATTTTATCTAGAAAAAAGGTAGACAAAATATGTAAGTTAATGCCTAACAGAAAACTACAAGATCATACAAGAAAAGCATGGACTTGAGAAAACATTAATCCTTGAAGATGTGCAAGTTTCCCCCACAAGTTCTTTATCACATTAAGATCCTGTGGGAGTCAGAGTGTGGAGGTGTCTCTTTCATCACCTGCTTCATCAGTTGTCCGAGAGAGGGGGATAACTCTCTCTCTGGACCTGCCTGATCCTCACCAATAACTGTAAAGCAAAGTGGTGGTAAATATCCCAGACACAGGTACTCTGGCTTCTAAATGTGATGCCTCCCCAACTCCTCTTTAGTAGAAGGACCACAATTTAATTACACTGATTTACACAACAAACCAAGGAGAGTGTAAAATCCTTCTAGTTCAGGACATATGTCGCCTGTCTGAGAGGGTGAGTACCTTATGCACATGCAAGCTTCTATCCATTTGACATTGAGCCTGCCCTGTTCCTTTTCTTCTGCATGCCTTTGTGGCAGCAGCACTGAGTGAAGGAGGACTCTACAATGCTTGACACTGGAAGTTGAGAATATGAAATGAAAATATACAGAGACAAGATTGCATAGAGTACACGTTACCAGAACAATTCACGTTGTTGAAGAGTGGAAAGTGCATGACTGTAGGGCATGACTCGTCACCTCGGAAGATATAGCAATCAGAAGGGTTGTCCACATTCTTGTCCTGGTCCTCTGTCTTGGGAAATGGGATACCGTTTTTCTGGCAGTATGTAGCTGTTTTCTTGATAGTCTGAGACACAGAGAAATTGTATGCATTTTTTAGCTCCTCTGTTTGTTTCCGAACTCCTAGAACAAATCAGTCCTACCTCCTGTAATGAAATTAATTGCTACAGAACACTGATGGTTAGTTTCTTAGACTATGCTTAATTGTAGCATAAAATACATTTAAAAATCTAAGTTTTCCTGAAGCATTCTCTGAGGAACAGACAAAGTCTGGAGTATAAATGAAAATCAAGCACTCACTTCTGGCATCACTTCTAGCAAGCACCTTTGTTTAACAAATTACAGCTACACCCAGAAAGGCCATGTGGCTGACAGGGAAAGATGTCAAAATTAAAGGGATCTGGCATCTATAAAAGAGTCTGAAGACATCACCAGCTTCACAGACTTTCAGAACAAATGTTGCTTTCCACAGAAACCCCTCCTTTTGCTCTACCAGCCTAACAAAATCAAAAACTCGACGTTCTGCCGCTTCTGTCGATCTGACCATCAAAGGGAGACCCTAACTCACTTGACTCGAGGCACACATGAACTTGAATGTTGGTTTGATTTTGCGTGAAAGCATTGACTGGGGTAGGCGTTATGTTGGGGGCTTGCACAAACTGAGTTTTTCCATGGTCTCCCTGAGACATATTACTCCCCACTGTTCAGGAGCTGAGGAGAAGAAACACCCTGTGAGTCTCTTTCGCTCCTCTCTGAATGGGTGTGCCATATTCTGCTGTAGATGGCACAAGGGCTGTGGAGAGCAGCCGCTTTATGTAAGCTTCCCAGAGTAACTGGGATCTTACACAACTCATTCCAACAACCCCTCCACAAGGAATGCACTTCACAAGCAAAGATGGGGCCTTAGGCACTAAGGCACTACTGGCTTCTCCCATAGACAGGCATGCACTGACACCCTGGTACTTCTGTCACCCCAATAAATTGCCACGGGGGGGCAATTCTACAGATCTATCCCTTCTCCTTAATCCCTGTTGGGAAAAGATGGAGTTGTAGCTGAAGACGTGGTGACTCCTGTGGTCACAAAAGACAATCAGACTTCTCACAACATCTTCCTGGAATGATGTGAAATAGGAATGATATTTTGAAAGCCTAGCAAGTTCTTATATAACTCCAGCTCCCCAAATTCATCCCCTAGGCATATATGTTTAAATGGAAGCAAGCACAGAAATAGCCTTGTACATTTACCCTCATTTGTTATGAAACTTGTTTATAACAGGAGAAAGGAAATGGAGTGTGTGAGGAGGAAAAAGCCTACGCAAAGGAAAACCGAGCAAAATTCCTACCAATACTGATATGAGGTCTCCTCAAAGGTAAAAGATCTTTTTTGCTGTAAATACTGTCTTTCAAAAAGTGTTCTGCCATCTGACAGGGGCTTCTCTTACCTCTGATAAGGATTTCTGCTCTTCTTCCCTGGAGAATTATATTTTCCAACCCCCTTTTCCTTCATTGTTGTGGACATGTGAATTGGTAAGGACCAGATCCTTCCCATGGGCCCATGAGCTCCATTTAATCTCAGCCCTGGGTCTTCAAGCCCTACATGAGTTATGTCCTAGGTGCACGGGTCTCCTGCTCAGCCACAGTCATGCCAGTGCCTTCGCCCCCTAGATCCGGGCCCTGACCCAAAGGCTGACTTCCGAGCTTGACCATAGAAGGGTGTCATCACTGTGGACCTGCTCAGCCATCACTGGACTGGCTACCCTAAGCAGACCTGATCTTTACCTGCCACCAGTCTTGATCCATACAGACTGCCCAAACTGATCTCAGACCTGCCTCATCACGGCAAACTTGCCTGATGATTCCAACTCCTGTTTGAACCTGACTGCTATCTCCAAGCCTTCCCTCTTTGTCTTGCTTGGATCCTGTGAAACTGGGCACTGGCTGGCAAGGCCCTGCCCTGCCTGCTCTGTTATCACACCTGGCTCCCTTTCCCTTAGGAGCAGCTGGCCCTTAGCAGTTAGCTCAGGCCTTCCTGAGCCATCTGCCAACCCCATGGAGCCTGGCCCACACCTGTGCAGGACCTTGCCACTATGACTCCTCCTGAGGGGTGAGCCTGGCCCTGGGCTCTGATATCCATCCCCACGCTGCCAACCGCCAACCTTTTCCAAGGCTCCCGAGTGATGTCCTTCCTCAAGCCTGTCAACCTTCCAAAGCTTGCCAGGGGCAGCTCAGAGAACCCCCTGCCCCACCTTCTTCACTCCCAGTCCAGCCTGGACCCCAGCCTGAACATCCCTCCCCAAACCCAAATCTCTCGTGCCATGTCCCCTTCCCAGTTGCCAGCCCCTGCCCTGGCTCTGTGTCCCCTGAAATAGCCCACTGACAACCACAGCAATGAAATCACTCTACAGCAAGGCCCTTCTGAACCCAGACCTCCCAAGCATGAGGACACACTTTGCTGGGATGGAAGGCTACTGTCAAGGTCCTGAATGCAGTAATAGGCCTTAATGGTCCTGGGGCCTCCACCCATACCCTTTCCGTTGGTACAAGCAGCAGTGTTCAGCTCAGCCACAGATGTGCCTGGACATGGACTCCATTGATCTGGTCCCTGACACACGGACCGACTTTCCTGCTTGACCCTGGACCTGTGTTTTTGCCATAGTCTTGCCTAGATAATCTGGACTGCTGATTGACCTTGTCTGCCATCCTTGGACCTGCCCTGCTTGTCTCTTTCAGGTGCTGCAGGGCTGGGCCCTGGATGGTGAGGCCCCTGCCCTGCTGGTCATGTTATTGAGCCCGGCTTAAGGAGGAGCTGGCCCTCACTGCTCCCTAATAACCTTATTTGTAGTCAAACAGAAAGGGGCGCTTGAAAAGATCACTTAATCTATTTTCAATGCCTACTGTAAGATGCCCACAGGAGCCAGAACCTCCGGGTGCAGCTGCCTCCACTGTCCCTAAAGTGACCGCACTGAAAATATACTGAGAAGCAGCAATTTGAGACATCCCAGCACACTGTAAGTTCTTGTGAGACACCAAACTTCCCCCCACCTAATTCCCCCCAGCAATAAGGAAGAATTCAGTGTCAAGACCATGTTTCCTCATCCTGCTCACCAGGATGAGAGTCTCTGTGATGAATTTCATCACCTGTCCCTGAGGAAGGAGTAATATCACTTACCATCAGGAAAATTCTAGGCAGCCCTAAGGAAAAAAGGGAGGCTAAGGTCTTTGTGAGCTTTCCCCACGATGCACGCTTGATAGCCTGGCAGATTGATAACCTTCATAGGTCACCTTACAATACCATGTGAACAAGACAGCTAAAAAGGCTCGTGTTCTATGAGTATCTGTTTCTGCCAACTGCCTAGAAAAGAAGCCCAAACAATGTGATGACCAGCATACCAACCGCTCAGAATTCGTTCAGATATTTCTTTGAAAATTTCTTTGACAATGACTGTAATGCATTTTGGAAGTCCCCAGCCCAATGACCCCAAAGAGGTTCTCCAAAGCCATAGCCACACATGTACCTCAAAAGGATCTCCAGAGCTGAAATCAAAGGACATGATCAGATCTGTTCGCCGCTGTGCTCGAAGGACCAGAGGATAGGCAGAATTTATTGCCAGGCCAGCATCAATCAAAGAGATGAGTTTCTTCTCGACCAGGTAAGAGGCCTCAACTTCAGCTAATCCAATGAAAAAAAAAAAGCAGTGAGGTTTCATAAAGACATATATGAAAATGTGCATATATACATAGGCGACCAGCGCCAAAAGAGTCCATTGGTCTTCACTGGCAATGCACCCCAAAAACGTATTGAAATCTGCCTCTCCTTGCCTCTCCTGCCCAACCAGAAATCCAGCTGTATTCTCGCAAGAGGAGTCCAAATCCCTCTGACCTGCCTCTCTGACTGTGGTCAGTTGCAGATCAGAATTCCTGATGGGCTTTCTGAAAGTCAAGAGATCGTGCCCCTGGAACTATGCACCCATAGGATATTTTAGGATATTTTTGAGCAGATAAGTGAAGGCATGAGCCAGCTGACTGCAGTTGTCTAAATGCAGGCTTCTACTTCTGTGCTGAGTGCCAAAGTTTCCATTATCATAAGTGAACATCCAGCTAGGGCAGGCAATGGAATCTAGAGACTAATGTTACTGCTCATGCATCAGGAGCACAACTCAGTTTCATAAACTGAGCTGTCCAGTTTCAGCTCCTTCGAAGGGACTTCTTGTGTCCTCCGGGTTCTCCCCCAAAAGGGCACAAAGGTCCTATAGGTTTCATTCTGGGTCCTATAGGTTTTATTTTGGGTCTTCCAACCTAATGCTGTTGACCCTTGTACTCAAGGGCAGTTTGTGTGACATTAGATGCCTGTGTTTATGTGACAGAATTGAGCTTATATAGCTGCAATGATGGTACAGATCTGGATTCCAGTAGCGTGCAATAATTCCGTTTATGACGAGTTTATTTGCTGCCTGTAATGGGATGCTGTGAAGAGAGTGTGGATCCTGGAAAGGAAAGCTATCTGACTCACCATTTTAGGAAGGTAAACAGCAAAGACAGTTTTCTTGGTTTAACATCACACAAACGCAGCATAAAAACTCTGCTAAACCCCAGGCATTCTGCCCCATAGATCTAGTTGGATAGCATAACCACTCTGTATTTTCTGAATATAAACAAATCGTCATTTCATTAGATTTTCTTACGGCAGTTGTAAAGGAAGTTATTAGTCGTTCCCCATTGCCAGGTCAATGCACACTGAATTGTTTTAAGCAGCATCCTAGTGACATCCCACGCTGAGCCTGGGAAGAGACAATAAATCCAGAATATAGTTGAATCTAGAGAACTTCACTTTTCTACTGGTGCAACAAAATCTGGGGGAGATGCGTGGCATTAGAGGAAATATGTGCAGGTGTCGTACAAACAGCCTGAGGGCCAAGGGCTGAGTGCTTCAGAAGAGAAAGAACCGTGCTTTGCGCTAGTTCAGATAACTAACATTAAGCAGCGGAATCTTAGTACAGCTGAAACAGATTAGAGTAAGCCACTCAAGGCACAAACTATACAGGATTTGGGCCCTACACCAGTTGGCACATTCACCAAGCTGGAGGCTTGCAGTCTCTGGAGTGGACTGGTTACACCAGTGCCATACAACAGTGAGGCCTGATCTTTTCTGGGCCTCTTACAGCATTCCTGTGGTTCAGAGGGATGGTTATTTCTCTTCATCTTCCTTCCAGCTGAAACTACTCTGAATAAAGTAGAATGCCCTGTATGTGGTGGGGGATTTTAGCTGAAAGCCTTGAGATCATCAAGAGACCATGTGAGAGACCATGAGAAGACCAGCCCAGTGAAAGAATTTGGAGGACTGCACTGTGCACACAGAGACAATCCAGGCCTTATCGGTGAACACACTCCTTGGAACAGGCATTGGAGAGAGAAAAAAGGCCCGTAGGCAATGTCCAGATGTAATCTTGGAGTGCCAGTTGGCACTTCCTCCAGAAGGAACTGGCCAAAAGCTGCCCATACACTGTGGCTGATGGAACTAGCAGAGCCCTGGACCTAAACAGGTAACGTACCAGCTAAACATTGCAAATGTATTTGAGGAATTTCAACGTGCAATTTTACTTTGCAACTTATTTCTGTCTTGCTGAGACCTCTTCCTGCTCTCTTTGATCCAAATCCAAATAATACTCATTTCACCCACAACTGAGTCTAGTAACTATTCCAAATGTAAGCTAAATTAGTTCAGTTCATCGAAAGCAAGCTTCAGTTTAGATAACAGGGCAGAAATGCTGATTAGCTGGGGAAAAAAACAAAACAAACAAACAAAAAACCCACAGAAAAACCCAAAAGCATCCACCAAAAAACCCAACACAGAAAGAATGGAGTGGCTTGTTAAAGCAAACCCAGCTTTGCTTTAGGATGTCTTGGTTCATGAGTTTTAATTTCAAAATTTCGCTAGTGGTGGAAGTTCCAAGTGACACTTGAGATCAGGGCACCCTAGCTGTCCAACAGCAATCCCCTCAGCAATTCACTACCTGCAGCTGCCAAGATCCTATACTTCATTGGTTTGGCATGTCTGAGAAGTCTTGCTGACAACACAGGTTCAGTCAGGAGCCACGATAGACGGGAAACAGTGATTGTTCATGATTAGGTCTCTTACTCTTATTTACTTAGGCAGGCAGGCAGGCTCAAAGAGCTTTTGTGAGACCCAAAAGCTTTGTGGATATTGGAAACTAGTCCCTGGATGAGGGATATCAGCACTAGCACGTGTTCTTCAATATGGTTTTCACCAGATCTTCCTACTGTGGCTGCACCCAACATTTACACTGGAATTACACCTCCCAAATCTCCAAAGCACGTACAATACAAAGAGTAATCAAAGACAGTAAATGAGATAAACTTGCCTAGGAGGTTTTCGCAGGATGATTGTAACACTCCTTTTAGAGTACCTTCTTCATCAAGATGCGCTGAGGAAGATCAAGTGGAGAAAAAAGCACAAAACCCCATCACATGAAAGAAACAGATAGATGGCAACCTACAGAGCAAATTTTTACTGCAAATGCAGGTGGACATTTCTACCTGGGGTGGAGAGGGCATCATCGTTGTGGTAAGCATTAGTGTAGAATACTTGCCTCCAAATCCCTTTTCTATCTCTTTGCCCAGTTCAGCACAGCTCTTCATTCTCGCCTCCTTTGTTTTCATCGCCCAAGTATTACGCATTTCAAGGCACAGTTGGTAGGATTCACTTTTTCCCTCCTCTTGTTAAAAGAGAGAGAAAAGAAGAAAAGGAAAATATGAGAATGCACAACAAAGGAATCACCCTTTGTAAAACCAGGTTACTGAGAATGCACGTGCTTAGAAACCTCAGCATCATTCACTTGCCTGACAATATATTCAACAATTTGTCGAAGACTTCCTTAGGATCACTCCCACTTACAGCACACAGCTGAAGGTCTAGTAGAAGAAGAGTGGACTGATAAGGCACGAAGGTATCTGAATTATTCTCTAAGAAAGATAAGATAAAAGCTACATCAGAATGGAATTTATCTTACCAAACAACTGATGAGGCAGTAACTGACATGGGAATTAGTGAAGATGTAGTCCCGGCATTCAGCGGAATCTGTAGAAACACTGACCTCATTCCTCTTATCCTAAAGAGGTTGTTTAAGCTGGTGAGAGGAACCATGTGCCAGAGTGAGTATTTCTCTCTGTTGACAATAAAACCACCTAACACTGAGCATTCACATCTGGACAGCTGCACAACCATACCAGGATTCAGATGGCCTTTGTGTTCATCTTGGAAGAAAGTTCCATGAAACAAAGGAGCAGGAGGAGGAACAGAAATATAAAGTTTGGACTAAATGGGAATTTTCTAATATGCCTCAAATACTTCATTCTCATCTTGAATTAAAAAAAATAAAAAAATAGTAAGTACATAAAGGAGTAAGAAATGCGATGATGATTTGAGTGAAGCCTAGTGTGATTTCTTCAAGCATTAGCAAGAGAGTACTGTGGGAATGCATTTTCTCTTTCACAGTCACTAAAATCTAATTTTTCCAGGTGAACATTTCAATAGGGAAGAAGAAAACAAACAAACAAACAAACAAACTGCAAAAATTCTGTGGGAAATTTGAATTTTACCAAAGGGGAAAAAACAGAATAACAGGTCCATGAAAGGTGCCATGTTTAATATTTGCTTTCTTTTCCTTGAAGTCTACTGTCAACCATCAACGATGGTTAGCACAATATGATTTATCTTCTGCTAAAGTAATGTTTGGAAGAACATATGTGCTGACTTGCACTTACTTCAGGAACTGTAGCTGAGCTGTTCCTGATCTGGATTTTTACGTCTAAAATGTAGGTCTAAGTTCTCACGCCAGAAGAGCTACAGACACTGGCATACAGGCTGCCTGTAGCGGCAGACGTGAAGGTGAGCACAATCTGCTCTTTCACCCCCTCTGCCACCCCTGCCGTCCCCAAGTTTCCCAGGTGGAAAGCCATCTGGTTTATTGCAAGCTAGAGCCAACGCTAATTCACAGGCAGTGTGGACAAGCAGGAAGTTTGGACCTGAATGCGAGTGTGAGCCTGGAAGCTGCGTGGTGCAGGCTTCACTTGTACTCCCTGGCCACAGCAGCTACACAAGAGTGCAGTAACATCACCTTCCCAGAAGCCCGTTATTAAAGTGCATCTGACATGAGTGAACCCCTCCAAAATGTCAGGGTGGCTATTTCAGTTCCATGCTCAAGATGTCACAAATCATTACATATACGAGAGACAAGGAGGTCTGGCTGTCCTTGTGCCTGCTGACGCTCCTGTCGGTCCCCTAAGGAAAACACGGGGCAAGCAGGAAAGTATGTGAAATTCAAAAGTTTAAAACAGAACAAAACGAAAGAAAAGAGAACAAAAACGCAAAGAAGCACAATAACGCACCTGTTCCATATGAGGAGACGCCTTTCAATGAGTTCAATGTTCCTCGTGAGAGCAAGCCAAGACTGGCTTGGAAGAAATAAAAAGACAATTAAAACAAGAGTATCCCTTCCAATAAAATAGTCACTGTCTGCCAATGAAAGACATCAGGAAAGCTAGCCAGGCACCTAAACATAGATGTACAGTGCCATTTTAGATTCCTGGGAGGATCTCACCTGCCTTGTGGCTGTCACTCCAGAGGAGTACTAACCTCCTGCTGCTTCTGTTCATCGCTCATAGCTCTGTGCTCACATTCTCTGACACCTCACGGCATCTCAGTCACCCCTATTATTCCCCCAGCAGTTTTGATAGCCTCCTACCTCAGAGTTTAACATACCATCTCTGATGATACGGCAGACGGGCTGGAACTAGATGACCTTTAAGGTCCCTTCCAACACCAAACATTCTATGATTCTATGCTTCTATGATTCTCTGATTCTAATTTTAGCTCTTCAAGCTGCACAGTCTTGGATAAGATCTGGACGAACTCTGTCTGGACATCTCTGATGATGACAAATGGAGTGCCAGTGGAGCTTGTGTTAGGCATAGCTGTATTTCTGTTTGGAACTAGAGCACTGCAGGGATTACTTGAGGGTAATGTGAAGTATGTGCTCAATTTCAGCAGGTGCAACAACTGATTTGAGCATACCAGCAACAGAAAACATGTAGTACCTCGTATAAACTTTATATTTTCTTCCATGCTTCCAATAGCACTCCCCCATAAGCCTGAAATGGAAAAAAAAAAAA
>VXBL01001108.1:353-50452 GCA_013400195.1 Aramus guarauna
CGCTCCGCGCTGTGCGGGAGAGGGGCGGCCAGGGCCGGCGACCGGCGCGGGAGGAGATGCTGCTCTGCTCTGACTCCCTCCCCGCGCTCTCTTACAGGCGCCGACCACAACCTTACGCGAGCGCTGTTGCGGGGGAGGGCGAAGCTCCGGGCTCCTCGGCTCCATCACCGCCCTGCATGCGCGAACGGCGTCTCTAGATCGGCCGGTAGGTCCGCGGCTCCCCGGGCCGCTCCTCTCTGCGCCGGGGAGCGCTTTGCGGCCGCTGTGGAGGTGCGTGGCCCTTGGGGGGCTGGGGAAAGAGTCTCGCGGACGGGCGACCACTGGTGGCTGTTTAATCGCGTGGCCCCTATGTCGCGGGGCGGCTTCGCTCGTGGCGGGGCGGCGGGGGTGCCGGCGGCGCCAGGTGAGCGGCGGTTCCCGCGGCGAGGCAGCAGGCTGTAGAGAGGAGGGAGAGTGGCGGGCCGCCGCGGGCTTTGGGCCCCGCGGACGTGTGCGGGCAGGGTTAAGTATCGGCCCCGCTCCTGTACGGTGCTAGCGCAGGGTGGCAGCCCTGGCCGCGTACCGTTGTGGAGTGCGGGAGGAGGGAAAGAAAGGCCGCACAAAGCGGGGGGTGGTGGTGGTTCTCCCCATGGACTTCCTGCCTGGGTCGCTTTTGGGGTTGGACTGAGCTTTCAGTAACAGCAGTACACGCGGGGGGGTTTGCGCCTGCCGGCAGCGAAGGACTCGTGTTTGCTTACACAAACCAAACAAAGCAACCCCCCGAACTTCTTAACAGAGGGGAAACTTTTTGCCTTGTTAACGTTTTTGGAAGAACAGAAATGAAGTATAAATCTGTTGGTCGGTGATGAGAAATAGCGTAGGCTTCACTGGCTTTTTATCTCCTAGCAATCGACACCTCCGCAGACCGCAGGATAATCTCTCTCATATTCTAGATTGTGTCATTCTCTTTAAATTGCATGTTTAAAACAACAAAGGCAGTGACTTCATAGGGAACTGCCAGGAGCTGCTCTGTACCCCTCCTGTTTATTGGGGAAACATTTGGGAACCGGTTTGGTTTTGTAGGTGGGATCAGAAGTAAATGTAGGACACGAAAACTGTAAGGTTGGTTGCAGGTAATCTCTGTCTAGCCATCTTATTAAAGTGTGAGTTTTGGAGAAGGGAATATGAAAGTCTTTGCATGTGGAACTAGCTGGGGCAGTAACCGTGATCAGTTCATGAAGCCTTTTCAGTGGAAGGAGAACATGTTTTATGAAACTGTATGGTAAAACTTGGTTAGAATATGCCAACTTTCTCCTGGGGGCTGAACCTCATGTGAGAAAGCTGTCATTGTTCCTAGGTGTCTTGACTTCCAGGTCATTTGTTTGGGCTCAGGCTAGTGAAGTGATGATATTTAATACCTAAAGGAATGACTCGAGAGCAGGACTGCTTTCTGTGTTCAAATTATGCATCAAGCCTCTGACCGATAAGTCTGTCTTTGAATGACCAGAAATACGTTATAAAGACATTTCTGCAAGAGTTAGTATCAACCAGGATACAGATACAAATAGAAAAACAACTTCAATAGTTTGGTTCTTGTGCAAGAAATACTGATGAGGAAAGAGTAAGTCTAGTCTTAGGATCTTTTGGTAGTGTAGTTACAACAGAATTTGCTACCACTCCTAGTGCTATCAGATGTACCTATCTGTTCAGCTTTCACATTGGGCATATGTATTTCATGTGGAGTGTCTTTTTTATCTGCCAAGAAACACATCTTTCCATAACAGTTTTTAAATGTAAGCAGTAATTTAAGGAAAGAAAATAATGACAGCAAGAGACACAAAACCCTACGGTCTAACTTTTAAATATATTTTATTAGTTGTTTTTGACCTAACAATCCTATCTGACTAGAAAAGTACATAACACATATTCCTTCCATAATGGGACTTTCTTTTTTCTTTTGCTGTTCCATGATAAAAAAAATGAACTTTCTGTAGAAGAGGGGTTTTGTATTGATTTTTTTTTCTATTCAGAGTGTGATTTTTTTTTTTTTCAAGTAAAGATGCAATAAAAATAAATACTTCTCAATATACTAGATGTAGAAGGAGACAGGCTGTATCACAGGCTGTTGTTGTAATGGCTTAATTAAAAAAAAATCTTTTCATTCTGAGACTGTTGTTGAGTGGAGCTGGAGGCTGTGAGAGCCACAGACTCAAGGACACTTAAGTGGATGGAAGAGCATGCATGAAACAAGGAAGTATCTGTGGGAGAAGGATGGGGTGCATGTTAAGGGATAAGTGAGTGCATAGCATGTACTGTCACCAGGATAACAGTGTATGGAGAGAATGGGATCCAGTAGTCTATTCACAGGTTCACAGGCTGTTGAAAGTAAAAGTGGGCTGTGACACGGATGAGTGGTAAATAACCACTGTAACTGGTCATCTTGAGCTTGTGATAACTTGTGCATAGCATTATCATTTTGCATGCCTTGAAGTAGTGAAGAAGCCTAGGAAAGGGGGGAGGTTGCAGTCCCGCAGGTGGGATGTTACCAAGGCAGAAGAGTTGTGTTTGCCTGTTCCAGTGGGAAGGAAGGTATTGTGTTTCTTTGCTCTTATTTTTTTTCTTTTTCTTTATGGTGGGATTTTTTCAGCCATGTGGCTCTTATTATAGAGTAAGTATCACAGCAAAGGACTGCAAGTTAAAATGCAGTCTTTTATCTGCTTACTTTTTAAATTGCACAGCAAAGCAAATATTTCCACTTTTACATGTGGAACAGAAATTATTTGCCACATAGTTATTTTCCTCCCAACTGAATGCAGGTATGAACAACAATAATTAGCAGTTGTATAGTACAATAAATCTTCAAAGTGCCTTCAAATCTTAATCAGCAAACCTTAATAGCCTGCTATTCCTGCAAGAGAGGTAAGTAACTAGACAGAAAAAGTGAGACTGGGCAGACTCTTAAATGGAATTTATTGTTGAAGTGCCAGTCAGTTGGACAAAGCCGCTTTTTATCACCGAAGTCTCTGAATACTGCTGTACATTAAATGGCTTCAAATATTTATATGGTGAAACACATGACAATATGGCCCAGAGGGCCTGGTTAATATAGACATCCTCTTATTCCAAGTCCTTTGCAGTTAAGGAGACCTTACACTCAAGAGGCTCTCTAGTGGTTGTTCCAGAGCACCTGTCAAGACTTATTAACTTGAACAAGAGTAAGGTCAGCTCTGTAAGGGTAATGATTTTCTTTTGAAGAGCTTTCCAGTTAACCATGTGACAAGCCTAGAACCTTTAGTCCACTGATGATAATGGTAAAACTCAAAGTGATTTTGCCAGAAGTCTGTTAAACCTAAGGACATCTAAGTATTGATTTGGCTGCCGCATTTTGGACACTTGAGAGTGAGTGTTGGTTAGCAGCCTGATTCTCTGTCAGTTGCTCTTCTTCTCTGCTTACAGAAAATTTGGCTGGAATTTTACTGTTTTAAAAGGAACTAGTCAGAGAGACTAAAAAGCAAGTCTTGGGGTAGTGTGTCACAGTGCAGAAGATATTTGTAAGCCATTGCCCTAAGCTGTCGCTTGCCATGGGACAAGCATGGATGGAAAGCTATGAATACAGAGTAAGTTAATGTTGTATGTCGCCAGTTAACTATTATTGAAATCTCTGCATCTGTAAAGAAGGGTGGAACTTCTAAAAGAAGTGTTTCCCAGCCCCACCTCCTCCTGAAGTGTAGAGAAGGAAGCTGGCGTTTACAGATGGGAAGGGCAGAAGACGACTCTTTGGTGCCATTTTTATTTTGTCCGGGCTTCTCTTTTTCCTATGCCAGTTAAATACCTGGTGAGCAACTAGGCATATTCTTTGTGCATCATTATCTATTAAAATGCTTTCATAAAAGGCAATGAATTGAGTAGGCTGCCTTGGGACAATGATATGCCTTGTGAATTTGAAATCCAATTGCCAGGATAGAGATCTGCTCCATTTATCTTATGAAACTTGTTGGAAGAATAACAGAGGTGAGAAGGCTTTGTTCTGTTTCATCTGTTGTTCTTTATGTTTTATGTGTAAATTTAATATGACACAGAAATGCCTGCAAGTAATGTGTCAAGAATTAAAGGAGACCTAGTATTAAAACTTATGATTTTTGATTGCTGCCATTTGTAGGGAATGCTGTAGTTTTGCAGGATGTTGAGTGTTATTAAGGATTTGTGGATGATAAGGTAATGTCAGATCTAGGACTAGGTGTTGTGTCAGCTCATTGTTCCTGCTTCAAACAGTCTGTCAAATTAGATGAGACGGGGCACTTGGAAAAGAGAGGGAAGCTTTATCTCCCATTTTGTAGCTAGAAATAAAGTATGGGGAGAAGAATTGACTGACCTAAGAATGATGAAAAATTAATTGCACAAGTTTGGAATTGAACACAAACCTCTTCAAGAACTAATCTGATGCTGTCAAAAAACACTGCTTTTTTCAGTAGACTCTGAGATCAAAAGACTTTCCATTTCTGTGTGCTTCTACTTTGTCAGAGGAGGGACATGGTTTTCTGGGATGTTCTCCGAAATCTGGATAAAGGACTTTTTTTTTGTTTCTTGAAAATTGTCTTAATAAAGAACATTTGTCTGTGTCTGTAGCAGGGATACGGGAGGGAACATCCTATAGAGTTTGCTGAAATTTTTGAAAGTGAATCTTAAAATGGTTTTCGTATGGTGTTAACATCTTCTCTGAGTATTTGTAGTGTAGGTACTTGGTTTCAGGCATGTGTGCAGAGAGATACCTTAGAAGTGGCATATCTGAAGTCTGTTTTATTTAGGGAAAAAAAAAATCTTGAGCTGAAAAGCTACTTGGGTGACTTTTCTTGAATAATGTCATTGCAGGTGATTCATATTTGTGCTGTAAGCTTGAAATTGATGCTGAGTTTAATAGGAAAGACTCCTGTTTAACTCTTTCTCAAGTAAGAGAACTTAAACAGAGGCTCTTTCCCATCAGACCTTTCCCTGAAATCAAATTTTCTTCATTGAGGGGAGAAAGCTGTTAAAACATAAAAATATCTCATGTTTTGAAGGTAGAATGTGCTTTTCATCATAATGAATGCTAGACTCTTACTGGATAAATCAGTGGAAATACTAGGTTCTCCTGTGTTTCGTGTTCAGTATCGTAACAACTGTAAAAGCTGTTTTAACTACATCTATATCTGTATGTAGGTGCAGCTGATGTTCTCTAGCAGCTAGATGACAATAATCTTCCTAGTAGGTTCCAGGATGTCCTTGTTTGTTGGCATCTTACCACCACTGCTCTGTATTGTATAAAACTAAGGATACTACTTCATTGCTATAGCATTGTTATGCAAATGTATTAGAAATTGTTGCATTCTCTGTTGACTTCAATGCTATTTCAGAATCAACATTGAAAGGCATAAAGAGTTGTTAATGTAAATCATATTTACAGTAAAGTTGCATGCTTGGAAATGTAAGTTTCTCTGAGTCTCATGTGCATTCTGTAGTCTGTCTTTACTCATGTAATAGCAAGTGGTGTACTCAGGTAGTGGGCAGGCCCTCAAAACCTGTTACAGAAAAAACCCAAGGTACTGAGTACAAAGGCTTTCTAAGTTATTACTGAGTACAGACAGAACATGGCTTATCTCATTATCTCAAGGGTTATAGACACTCTCATTTGCAGCTCCCTGTTTGTGCAGGGGAATTGGTTCCCAGTGATTAATTTTATGTTTCAGATGAGAATTTTTCCCTTTTTAATATTAATTTCTTTAACATCTCAATAGATGTGCAGATTGGCTACTGTATTTTCAAGTTTTCCTATAGACAAGAACGGCTACAAGGAGGACATTAAAAACCCCAATAAACCTGTGACACTGGGGGTTCCAGGGCTTTCTTAGGGTCACTAGGGAAAGGTAATGGGACTTGACTTGTGAAGTCATGTCTGTCGCACAGCAAGTATTCAGAGACCCTGTAGGACATTGCTGTTGAAATATTAGCTACAAAATTTCAAATTTGTAAGCAACTTTATTGAGTGTTGAATGTGTTCCATCTTTCTGAATGGGGCTGTTGACTTTTTCTGCTAACTGCTTTTATATATTGTAATTATAAAAGATGAAATTGACTGATGAGGGGGCTAAACTAGAGTTTGAAACCTAATCTGTTAGAAATAGTTGTGCTTCCTAGCAAAGTCATGCCTAGTTTAAATGAGGAAAGATTTGGACTTGCATATTGTCTTAAATAATAGTCATTAAAAAAAAGAATATTTATGTTTTTATCCATGTCATATGTAGATAGTTAAACTTTATATAAGTTTTCTACTTAGTTTGCTCATCAGAGTGTCAGTACTGTAAAAAAATCTTGCTGATACTTGTCACAGTTTATCAAATGCAAGAGTATATTATTACTGATTTTGCCCATTTCTCTCTTTGCATAATCTAGTGTTTCAGCAAAGAGAAAAGAGAAGGGAAAAGGGAACTTATGTTTTGTGTTTTAGTATCTTTACTGTAAAATCAGTAAGTGGAAAATCCCTTCCTAGTGCTTAGGATTATGGTCAATGAAATAATAGTTTGATTTTCCCAAGTCAATGCAAAACTGTATTTGCCTTCGGTGAACTAACTTGGGAGTTTGAATCCCAGGCAAGCAAACGGTCAATACAGTACTACAAGTGATACTTTTATTCTTTACTTTTTAATGTGAGTGACAGCACACGTGTTACTTTGAGAGACATGCCTGTAGTGTATGTCGCTGACTGGACAATTGTGTGGTTAGGTTTATATAGAGTTATCCTTCCAGCAGCCTAATTAAAGACTGTATGTAACTTCCTTAACTGGTACGTTTCAACAGGTGATAAATACTGGTTTCTCCTTCAGAGGTTTTGTTATGGTATTTCTTTCAAGTGCCTTAGTATGTTTTAACTATTTTTCAATGATTGAGGTGCATTTTTTGTTTGTTTGTTTGTTCTTCTGAAGCCAGTTTGCTTTCATCTTCTGTAAGTCTTAAAACTGGACTTCACATTAATTTGACTTACAGGAAATAAGGGAGTCCTGCCTGTATATATGTATTAAGAAACTTGTCAGTAAGCTCTCTCTGCAGTTTTTGGTGAAGGATATATAATCTCAGATAGGTTTGGTTTTTTTTTAATAGGAAGATTCTGTCCAGCCTTCATAGACTCCGTCTTTTAGAGTTCTTGTGTATCTTCAGTCATCTTTTCTGTGTTCTTAGACTGGTGCCCTGCACTTGAAGGAATTTCCTCTTAACCATTTGAAGGAAAGCTTCAGAAATGCTTGCAGAAAAAGTCAGCTTATTGATTAGTGTTAGAAATCTGTACAAGGAGTAGCAGCAAAAAATGATAGCACATCTAATGAATCCACTGAAATATTTAAAAAAAAAAAATTGCATTCTAGGGAAAATTAAGATTTTAATGATATTTTTCCTAAAAGTAGCTTTGACATTTGTGCATGCTAGTGTTTGGCATCTGAACTGATACACCCTGAAGAGCACTGAGAATCTCCCTGCTAACTTTACGGAAAATTTGAGTAGGATGCCAGTGGAATACAAATGCTGTTGATGTCCTTATTGATATGTAACATTGCAATAGACAATGCAATATATATCTATATGTCTGTAAATTAAGAAAAAGTGTTCTCTCACAGTAATAGGAGTTGTGAAAAGTTAAATGGCTTGTATCTGAAAAAGAAGAAATTATTCTAACAAGCTAGCTAGAGTATACCTGTATAGAACCTGGAAGACTTCGACGTAGAAGGCCCAACTTGTGAAAATGGTGCTAAAAAAACCCAGCATTTTTTGGCAGTGCACACAGTTTAAAAAAGGAGGATGAGAAAATGAGGAGGGGGAGTAAGGGGCAGAAAGAGTGGGCTCATTCCAGGTGTGCTGGGGCACCTTCAGTTCCCTCTAGTCCAGGTTTATGATCCTTACCAGAATGTCCCTAACATGGTGGTGGAGGCTTCTGTGAGCTGAGGTTTCTCTCTGATAAAGGTTGGGATGAGTTTTCAGACCTTCAAACTTGCAAGTACTTTTGGGTCTCCCAGCTTAGTGGTCATGTTTAAGGCCTTCAGGGGTTAATAGTTATCTGATGTGTGGTGTGGTTTATTAGTTTGTGTATTTTCTTGGGGTTTTCGTAGGGTTTTTTAGAGCTGTTAGTCCTCATCTCTTTTTATTTGTAGGGTTGTTCAAACTCCAAATATCAGAAATTTGCCTGGGAAGTCCAATATAATGATCCATTTAATAAGAATTGCAAGAAATAGACACTAAGTTTTTGAGGAAACCCCAAAACATTAGATTTCAGTTTCCTGAAAGAGGTTTCTTCTGATGCTATTTATCTGGCAAATGTACATGCTTAGCAAAACAAGCTAATTCCCAAGATCCTTAAATTTGAACAGCTTAATTTTTCAGTGTGCCCTGTCACTGCAATCCCTTGAATGACCTTAATAAAGAATTTAAAGATTATCTGATTATAAAGATTTGCTAGCTGGCAGTGAGGAAAGTTTGTTTCATCAGCTATATAGACTCATTTATTGAGTGGCTTTGCAGTTAGGTTATCACGTGTGAAACAGCCAAATCAGCCTGGAGCTTTAAGCGCATGGACTAATGTGTAGAACTGAGTTACTGAAATAGCTTTCCAGAGCTCCTTTATGTCAAATTAAAATGTGTGTGCTCATGATGATTGTAACAAGACTCTGGTGTTTCAGAAGACTATGATACACTGTAAAAATCAACAGGTCTTTTTTTCTTGTTTGTTTTCAGTAGTCTTCAATATCGTTGTATTATATTAGCACTAGTGTTTGCTTTAATCTATTGGCAAACAATTCTAGCAAGAACAGTTTTCTCCCCTTTTTCTTTGCTCCCTGGTACAGTTCTCTCATCTCTGGAGGAATACAGTATGTAAAGGGAAAAAACCCGTAAGCCTATTTCTTGTTGTTTTGTCTCAAAATACTAGGGAAAACCCTAAAAAGGTTTTTATTATGATTTTGTAGTTTTATTTGCAGGCATTATCTTCAGAATAGAAGGTATTTTGTATGCTGGAAGATTGTTTAGATTTGTCAGTTACTGTGGTAGTCTACACAGCAAAAGTTGGCAGAAGAAAACATTTTCTGTTATTTTTCAGTAGCTGCAAACATTTACCGCTGAGTGGCTGGTAAAAGTCAGGTGACCTGGAGGCATTACGGGGTCCTTCAAGACCCTTAGTATGTTCTTCTCTCGTGAAATTTAAGATAGGAGCCTATCTTCACCACAAACAAAAGAAAATACTCTTTGTGAACTGCTTAATTACAGCTGTGTTAATGGAACAGAATGTCATGAGGAGTAAAAGTGTAAATGTGTAGCAAAAGGGATTAGAGAAATGAATGGAACAGAGACCACTAGTGACCATTAGATTTGACTGTGCAGCTCTAACCTTTAGCTCAAGAACTTAATACACTGGTGATTGCTAGGAAAGTGTGATGGGAGAGATGGCCTGATCCAGTATAGTATTTCTGGTTTTGAGCATTGCTTAGGCTTCTAAATACCAAAATAAATAGGAAGCTACTCCAAACTGAAGACTTCTTTAACCTTTTAAAAAAAAAAAAAGTTTAATAAGAAATATTCTGTGATCCGCCTTTGAGGCTCCTGTGTGTCCAGATGGCCTGGCTTGCTATTTGGAGCAGAACCCTGGGAATCGAAGGAATCCAAACACGGGGAGCTGCCGTGCTGTCCACGAAAGTCTGTGTTACAGCACTGTGTTGGTTGCAGTTAGGTCAGTGCTCTGGATTAGAGGCATCAGGAGTGGTCATGGCTGTACCTGAAAGATGGGAGAAGTTTCCACCTAGCTGAAGAAATGTAAACAGGATGTTGAGTTGTCTGGTTGAAGCTGCAGTCCTTGCTTGGTTTTTTTCTTTCTGTCATGGAAGCCTTGTTCCCTTTTTTTTCAGACTCCTCAAGGAGGAATTAAATGATGGATAGTCAAGTAATCAGGGGAGTTAATTTTCATGCGTACAACTCTAGAATAAAAATAGTTGCTCAGGAGGAAATTATAAAAAGACAGAAACACCTTGGTGATATCACAAAGCTTTGGTTGCAGTTGTTGTTAGAGGAAAGTGAAAATATACTACTTGATGAAATAATAAAATAGATTATAGAAGTAGTTGTCATTTTAAATGATACCACATGAAAAGCACAACAAAAAGCAACTTGTGGAGACATAAATAGTTTGATTTCTTTTACAGATGAGAAACATTACTTAAGAACTGAAGGGCATTCTGTAATGATAAAAAGCATTCTTTTTGTTGTTGCTTGCCTCACCATCAGATTCTTGTTCTCTGTTGGTACTAGTACGTGTGCTGTTTTGCTGTGTGTGTTCTTTGGCCTTGTGTGCTGAAATAAGCATAGGATAGTCAAAAAGTATTTTTCAGTGCAAACCCTTTAGTTCTGTGATATTATCAAGACACTGATGGAATTCGTCTTTCAGTACTGAGTATTAAAGAGCAGAATAGAATCAGTAAATTGCATTTAACATGGTATGTGGACATTTCCCTGTTCTCACATAGTGCGGAATATATTTTGTAATATTACAGAAAATATTTTTTGTGCTTCATGTTAACTGAAGTCTTTGATATATGCATTAATTCTGACTGATTCTGTCCCACCCGTTGCCTTTGCTTTGAGAATATTTAAGAACTGAAGATCATAGAATTTAACTTTTCACTGTAATATGAACTGCTGGTTGGGAAATTTGCTGATGATGCAAAATCTGTTTCTTCTGCTTCCCTCTTCAGTGGTTTTGGAGAAGTGGAAAAGAAACTATTGCTTGTCTAGACTTTAATAATTTATATATAAATTTATTTTTTATGTAGACAATGTTCATTTCAAGGCTTATGATGTATCTTCAATGATAGGCTAGAAATGCCAGTTTAAAAAAAAAAACAAAAACCAAAACAAACATCACAATGCAACTGTTGTGCCAAGAAGTAACATGCATGTAATAAGAGCAATTGCTTTTTAAAATGGCTTTGGAACCCCGAAGTATACTGTCTTTAAACAGTTTTCAAAGAATTTGTGGAACTCAGATTTTTTTTCTGTGTGACAAAAGCTCTAATTAGTGACCAGCAGGCTCTTTGATATAGAGCAGCTGTAAATTGTATGTGACTTATGGGTGGGTAAAGTTTGGATTTCCCTCTTCCTTTCCCTCTTCTCCCCCCTCCCCCATCTGTTAGTTGGAGAAACTGGTTGTGTTTTTATTGCCTGTTTTAGACTGTTGGTGCAAAATAAAGGGTGAAGTCTTACAGCCACTTTTACAGAAGTCTGATTATTGTGGAAGAAGATTACTAAAAAATTGGAGAGGTTGCTTATCAGTGTGATAAAAGGCAAAGGCTATGTTAGTGTCAGCTGTCTTCAGTTAATTTTTCTGCCAAAACTCAAAATTTTATTCTGTAAAGCTGTACCTTTTAAAAATGAAGCCTGTGAATGTTTCTATGCATTTATTTTGCCCTAAATGACTGGGGTAATATTCAGTTTTCAGGTAAGTGGATAAAAAATGGCCAGCAGTGTAAACCAAATAATGAAAGTACTCAAAACAATTGTTGTAGGAAAAAGTATTTTTCTTCTGTTATTGATTAGTAATGGTCCACAGGATGCCTTAGGTTTGCCAGCAAAACTTGGCATCTATAATGATTGTTTAATTTTTTTTAAATGTGAAAGTTTCTGACGCTCCTAACTGCTGCTTTTCAAGTTGGATAGTTCTTCCTTGGCTAAAACAGTATGTGTATGCTTTTATGCAAGCACACTTTCTTTCTGTCCTTTTCTAATCTCTGATGAAGTTTTGGTTCTGGTTTCTGTGCCTTTGCACAGTGAGAAATCTATGTATTATTCCTCCCACTATAGACTGAGAAGATAATACATTCTTCTGTCTTTGAGATTTAAATCTCAAGACTGTAAAATTTTGTTCCTTCCTTCCCTGTGGTTTTTTCCCTCACCTCCTTTAATTTATAGAAATGGCCAATTTGATATTAGTGGTAAACCCTTGATGCTTCTCACTGATTATCTAGTACTAATCTTTCTCAGGTAAGTGTATGCAGCTTGAGGTAAACCAATACAACTGGTCCAGTTTGATAAACTATCATTCAAATTCAGTATTTTATAAGCAAAGTTTCTAGGAAATGCATGGTAGTGAGACAACATACATCAAAATGGAAAATGATTTGAAACTATTGATAAAACATTCTAAAGTTTTGAAATCTGTTTCAGAACTACTACCAAGTGCTTTTTTAAAGCCTTATATTTATGAATTTTCTATGTGCTGCATCAAAGTTTATTTAGCAATGAAAGATGGAAATAAGAGCTGAAGAATGTCAGTCCATCTTTTTTCTTGCACAGAATTTTGAATTTTTTTCTTCTAAAAGCAGAACTTTCTATTAGAAGTTTATGCTGTCTATACACTGAAATTGCAAATAATATTTTTTTATCACACCTATTTTAAGTGTGCAAGGCTAAAATTGAAATACTGTCTTCCGGACTGCAAGAAAATTTGGACTGTTGTAAAAGTTCTAGCCAGGTATCGAGAAGATCAAAGTCGGTATGTTCTATACAGACCACATTGTATAAGACTTGAGCTCTTAGGTTTTGGAGGGATGAAAATTTGTTTGCCTCGGTGTGGTGTTTCTGTTTATTTTAGGTGGTTCCAGCTAGTGTTTTCTTGAGTCTCCATGAAATAAGAGTTACAGGATTAAGCTGCTGTACATGAATTGATTCAGAAGGCAGCCAAATTTGATGCATTCTTTAACTGGTCTAACTCCCTGTGGTCCAGCTGCATCAATAAAAGATTCAAGCACTGTTATATTATCCTTCTATTCTCCTTTCACTTAATCTCTCACTAGGGCAGTGGGTTCAGAGGATAATACAACCTTCTGCTTAGTTCCATTCCAATACAGCAAGTGTAGTTTGTACGTGGGCATTATCTGTGTATGTCCTCAGTCTGACGAGCTCTCCATTATTGTTCATAGGAATGTTCTTAAAAGAAAGATGATGCTGTGACTTGCTTTCCTCTCACAGTTTCTAGGCCTGCAGAGGAAAAGTTTCTGCTATTTTGTCCTTGTTATGCAGCCAAGGATGTAATGTTGCTCTTTGTCCTGTAACTCTACTAATACGAATATATTTATCATCCAGACAAAGCAAAACTTAGCTGAACTCTGTTTTTTGGCGACAGCAGGCTTGGCGTTATGTCATGGGAGGAGGTGCTTGTTTTTCCTGTTTTTTTGGCAATGCCATCTTCCGTAGCTTGTTCTGTCTTGTAATCTCTCCAAGTACCAAAATATTATGGAGCGCAGATAATGATCAGATGGAGTCTTTGTCCATTCTAGTGTGTGAAGCTAAATCAAATCTGTTACATCACAGCTATCGCTTTGTCTTTACTATAAATCAGGCAGCAGTCTGTTGTGTGTAGAAGGTCTAGTTAAGAGTTCTATAAATTACCCTAGCAGATTTTTCACGTTGCTATCAAATAATACTGAAGCTTAGGCTCTTTATGGTGAGGGTCCTTTTTACACTTGGAATCTCATTCACTTTCTTCGCTCAGAAACCATAAGCTTAGTAAGGTTTTGAAGCTGGGCAGCAATAACAGGTAGATGAAGCTGTTGTGAAAGAGAAATGACATGTTTTCTCATCTAAAGACTAATAATCACATCACCTTTGAGGGCATTTAAGACATGGAGAATATCATGGCTGTAGGACTGAATAAATTATGCCTAACCTCTGAATTTAAGATGAATCATAAATTGGGTGTGTGTTAAAATTTGTTCAAGGGGCAGTATAGTCAATTTAACAATTGTTAAGTTGTAAACAGCATACTGAATCATGCAGTATATAATTATATATTTTTCTGAAGTGCAGTTAACAGTCACAGGCTGAGGGACTCTAGTTAACTGGTCAGGTTCCGATCCACTTATATAATTTTGGTACAAAGCCATATGTGCTGTGTCAACTCATGTTTTGGAGCAAGATCGTGATTTCCTAACCATAGGCATTCCAACTCTTCAGGTCGCTTTGTCTACTAATTAATCTGGAGCTAAAACCTCCTAATTGCAGGATTTAAACTAGACTGTATAAGCTGCTCGAGAAGGTTTTGGCCTCCATAAAGAGCTCATTTAAAAAGCAAGCATCCATAACTAAAAAACTTCTTCATGTTTTGTGTGGAATCTTTCCACTGATAGGTACCTCTAGACATGCTGCTAAATTAGTTGGTGATAGTTGTCACGTGGACTGTACTGTTCTCAATACTTGGTCTATACTTCATCTACAGAGTTGAGTGGCACACATGAGTGAACAGTAGGTAAACCTTGATATATGTTATCCGTTGCAGGAAATGGATAAACTATGGATGGTTGGATAAAGAAAGTCTGCCTTTAAAAACCAGTATTTATTCAATACCTGGTGAGTAATGTGCTTAGAAACCCTGCTAAGGATAGATTTAACAGAGAATCAAGACAGCTTGAGAAATACTGGTGTATGGAAACACCAGCAGCAGGTGATTGAGAATTTTGGGAAATCCTATAATGAATGAATAGGGGATAGTATCCTTCCTATAAAGCCTGTCCTCCTTTTTCTGGGCAACAGGTCTGTTTCACAGCATGAAAGAATACACTGCATGTTTTCTCACCTCTCAGATTTTTGCCCTGCAAATTGGTTACTGATTGGGAGTGTGTATGCAGAGAATACATACAACTTTAGTCTTAAATTAATTTTTGTGTGCATGAATATGGAAGGAAGTGCAGAAAGAAGGGACCTTTAATCTGAGAGGACAGATGATCACTTTAGTTGTCACAGATTCAGTGCTTCGGTCAAGCAGGTGTTAGGTGGAAGAAGGAATCTCCATGTTTGCACTGTGTGCATCTAACTCAGAGGTCAATTATTTTCTATATTACACTGACAGATTCTCAGCTACTAGGTGGAAAAATGAGATGTATCTTGTTCAAAGACAACATTAATGAATTTCCAACAGTGTGCACCTCAACTCAGCATCACTTCAGGAAGGGGAAACATCTTTTACATCATTTGAACAGCAGCTAAGTACTTTCAAGAATTAGCAGTTAAATAGATTACTCTTTCTGTGGAAAGTTAGTTGCTTATGGAGAGAAGCACTTGCTTTGAAGCCTCTTATGAGGACAGGTGTATACACAGATGATAAATGCCATTGAAATGCTTCTCAGGAAATGGGTGTACCCTTTAAGACTTGTTAGTGCTTACACTTGGCAGTACCATGCATCTAAGAAAAAGAGATGATTTCTGGACAGATGGAAGTCTGTTACTACAGTTGCAGCCCATCTGCTGGTATCAAATCTGTTTTTACAAATGCTTACACAATCTTATTTTAAACCTCCCTCGGCCAAAACCTTTAATAGGCTTTAGAGACCCTCTAACAAGGCTTTCAGGTAGTTGATGTTGACTTCTTGAAATAGATCAGTGTTCTTGCCCTCCATTTGTCCTTCAGGGTTTTTCTCTTGTCCTGCAGCAGAAACTGAAATTGTTTGTTGTATATGAAGTATACACATGCAGACAAATGCATGTATATATTTTATATAGACTGTAACATAATAATGCATATGTATATAATGAACATACGTTATGTGGGGGGGGGACACTCTATCTCACATGGGTGTGCACTGTAAAAAGCACATCCTTCCTGAAGGCTGATGTAAAGTTCAGACAGCCAGGTATGTAATGTCACCTTCCAGTGCTTCTCATTTCCTTAGAATCAGTCTGCCTTCATTTCAGGAGAAAGTTATGAGGCAGCAGCTTATTGTTTGTTGTCTTTCTAATTGCTCTGTGTAGGAACAGTTGTTCCATGGACAAGTTAAATCCAGCCAGCTGTCTGTTTGCATCTCTGCTATTCCCTCAGAGTGTACACATGTCCTGATCAGATCTCAGTATGAGAGTGGGGTATCATCAGATATCTCTGTTTTGAAGAGGTAGTTCACTTGAAGTTGATTCTCGCTTGGAAATGTATGAAGTTCCTTTATAAAGTTAGTCACTGATTCTCCCTGCTTCAAATTTCTTTAGCATAAATCTTTGTACAGATTTTCACACCTAACAGGAGGGCAATATATCATAGACTTCTTCAATTGCATTTTTGGGCATATAAAAATTATAAATCTCATGCCTTGTATTACCATGCCTGAGTAGAGAAAGGTTCTCTGTCTGAAAGGAAATTTTTTTTTTTCTTTCCTGCTGCAGAAGAGTGAAGAAAATGCAGCGAGTGCTCTTTGAATAAGAATTGATATTTGCTACTGTGCTTGAATTAGTGTTTTCTTCAGCTTACTGATAAGTAAAGCAAGGATCTCTCAGCTTATGCCTTGGTGCTAAAGAGGCAGCTCTTCTTGCATGTACAGTTCTTGACAGCTGAAATGTAGGCCTATGTTCTATCTTGAATGTTTTTCAGGGTAGAAATTCAGACTTTCACAATAAGAATTAGTCATCACTTGTGTGAGTAATAGCTTTACTCCCAGACAGGTGAGTTCATAGATAAGGTATCTGTGGTGTCATAGTTGCAGACCTCAAAATGTTCTGTTCCTTATGCCATATCTCCATTCTTTTTTCTTTCCTGGTGTTTTTTTTTAGGTTGGTTGGTTGGTTTGGTTGCTTTTTTCTTTGGGGTTTGGTTTGTTTTTTTTTTTTTTCTTTCCCCAGAAGTGAACCAAAAATCATAACTGTCTGGGCAGACAGCATAATTTTTTTGTTCTGCTGCAAGTCCTGGGATTCTGTTGTGTTTCCTGTTTGGTAGAGGATATACAGTCAGTTACAAAAGGAGTTCAGAATATTACTGTGTTGAGCATCAAAGACTGAAGAAATGGTGCAAGATAGACTCTCCAGATGGATAGTGCACTCAGGCATCCTAAAGTTTGAGAACATGATGGCTTCCTCCAGCTGTAGGGTTACTTCAGAATTGTTCCTGACAATTATTAGGAACTAAAACATCATTCAGGGTCATGACTGAGGAGAGTGTTGTTAATCAGGAGAGGGTCCATCTTAATCAGTAATTGTTTGGACTCTCATTAGGTGTTTTCACCAAGAGTCAGAGGTAGAAAAAATCAGAGGATGTAGATTGACTTAGAGGGTTGGACTATTGGACTATTTGTAGCAACTGATTAGCTGGAGAATGCTTGCTAGGTGGTAACCTTTAAATTGCCTGGGAATTTTTTTCATTTTCATAGGAAAAAAACGACCACCAATGTAGAAGTGCAGTTTAGTAGAAATACTGGTAGATGAGGTGATCCATGTGGGAGTTTGTTAGCTGTCTTATTGGGCTAAATGTGTACTTAAAACAAAAAATCCTTGTGTTGTAGTAGTGCGGCTTCTTTGCCTGTGTATGTCTAAGATAAAGCAGTGCTGGAGAAATCAGATACAGATAGATGTCATTTTCAAATTTGTTCTGTTACTTGGCCAGTTTTTCTTCTGTTGTTGGATATTGTTTCCTTCCCAGGCAGGAAGTATGAACTGCCCTCTGGATACCAGAGGTTTATTGTGGTTGAGTACACAAGTTATGCTCCCTGTTAGCAGATTGCTCTTTTCTTGAGTATGCAAGGGTGCTGCTTTCAAACTAAAAACACAACAGAATTGTTTCTGAAACTGGTACATTTCTCACATGAGTACGATACATTAGACTGTTCTAACTATGGAGAAACTGATTTGGTACTATAATAAAGTATGTCTTCTGCTGATTTCTTTTTCAAAAATGTCTAGTAGTCAAACATATGAGACTGACAAAGAGTTTTTTGCTCATGCCCACCCTTCTCCCACAGGGGGAAAAAATCTAAAAAGCAAAGTCAGCCCCTCAGTTCACCCACCGAAACAACAACAGTAAGCCATTTGTTGAAGGATTGGACATGGATATATAGGATTAATATCTGGTTTTGAAATAATGTGTGGTGGGGTGAGTCTTTATACTTGTTAAGAGTGCGTTGACTTTAACATGATTTACAAATACACTACAATCCTAACACTTTTTACTGAGGTTGGTGGATAGTAAAAACTAACTTTTCCCAATATTTTAGCACATTAATGTCACGATATTTCTACATTTATCTGCAAGTCAGCAATTTTCTGAGTTTAAAAAAAATAATCACCAAAACAAAACAAAAAACCCCAAACCTGTGAAGCTTCCTGAAGTTGACTTTCTCTTTTTAATGCCACATCTAAGAAATTTGAGGACTCTTACTCTCTTGGCATGTTGTGCTTAGTTTCTTGCTGATCCAGTTGTGCTGCCTTCACTTACACTAGTGATTATGTTGCTGCAAGAGGCTGTAGTACTGAGAAGAGACATTTATAAAGCTAGGTACCATTCTCCATTACTGAGACCGGAAGGATTAATATCTAACAGAATCTGAACCCTTCAGTACTGTAGAATATATCTAATGTAGTAAAATGCACATCACTTCATTACCACAGAAGAGACCTTAAGCTAAGTTTTTAAAAACCCAATCTAGAGTAAGTTTATCCATTAGGGAAGTTACCTGTTGAGCAATACTAGCTTAATTTGTACCTGTTAAATCAGTGAAACTTCCTTGTAGAGTTGTTGAGTTTCTAGTCTATAGCAATTTATGTCTTGGTGTTAAATATGGGATCATTACTCTTCTCAAACATTGGGAACTGATTTTAAAGAAAATCATCTTTGTAATGATATGAAAAAAAACAGTTACACTGTACAATTGCCACTATTTACTTGACTTGTTGTTTATCACAGCCTCATTGTCTTACTTGTAGATACCTTTAAAATGCCACAGATGTCAGGAACTAGTACTTACTGACTTAGAACAATGTTTCCTAGTGACTCCGTGATATTTAAGTCATGTACATACTACTATTTCTACTCCTCTGACAGTAACTTTCATTTCCTCCTCAGCTGCTAAGAGCTGCAAGTGAGTAAGGACAGACTTCAGTAATGACCTTTTTGCAGTATGTGAGGATTGTGTAGCTCTTGTGTGCAACAGTGGAATAACTGCTGGACTAAAGCTGGAGGTGCCATTCTTATTTTCTCTCGGTGTAGTCTGTCCTTGCCATGGCGGCAGTGCATGTCACCCACATGGGCCTAGCAACAGTTGCGTACCCCAGTGTACTTCAGGAAGAGCATTGCTGTCAATGTGCACTGAAAAAAATCAGTATGGAAGGATGCCAAGGAAGGCATCTTCATTAAAACTGCTACACAGTCTGGAATTTGTCATATAAATGAAGTTATATGATAGACAATACATCACTACATAATGAAGTTGCCAATAGTAACATGTTTTGTGTTATTGCATGTCATTGGAAGAGTTTAATCTACGAAGTGTGAATAAGGGTACGATTGGTTGATCTGCTATTTGAAAAGCGTTACTATTGCCAAACTGCTTTGCAGTGCTGAAATTTCTACTTTTCCATTTATAAAGCTTATCTTAGTCACAGGTCTTCTGTTCCTACTTAGCAATTAAAATGAAAGTTGCAAGTATGAGAAATGCACAAAGGAGACGTGCCTCTCCGAGGTGGAGCAGATCAACAGCAAAATAAGGGAGTTGCCCAAGGATCTTACACTGACAATTAAAGTAAGAGGGATACAAGAGTCATGCCCCGATTTACATGGATTAAGCTTACTTTGTAGTGATAATTATATACTCTTCCGAATACAATTTTAATATCAGATGTGAAACTTCAGCTACCCTGATATATAAAAGAACATTCTACAGTTGCCTAGAAAATATGACTTTCATGATTATTATATACATTTTGGACTGGATTTACTAGTTTGCCTTATACAAGCGTCAGATAAACAAGTTTATCTGGTTCTGGTGATAGACAGAAAAGCAAGGAAGAGAGTCAGCAATAACCCTTGCTTGTCTTCCATTGCAAGTTTAGTCTAATGCCAAAAGCTTTCTACCTTCCAGGAAAGCAAGCACTTCTGAAGTAAAATAAACACTGCTCGCCCTGGAGGTGCGAGCCAAGATTCTCAATATGTCACATTGTTCTGTCTTCCAGACATTGGGATACAAGACTGATTTAAGGCTTTGGAAGGAGAAATGCTAACATCTTATCTGCCACAGTGAATGTGAGAGCATCACGTATGCTCAAATAAAAGGCCAACAGTGTCCTATACTTCTGGGAGTGTCCTCCTCATGTTCTTTTTGTTTTATTACAAATTTGAGGTAGCTTCAGTTCCTTTACTTAAGAGGTTTGAGCTCAAGCAGCAAGCTATCAGTTTGGAGAGAAGATGCAATTTTAAAGATTTTTTTTTTTATATATATATAATTTGAAGATTGGCCCGGGAGCGTAGGATGTTTGGCTGACATTCATCCCATCTGCCTACAGAGGAGAAAAAGAGGAGAACCTGGAAAGAAAGTTGTGAGTGGAAGAGGCTAATTTCCACAACTAGGGGAAGGAAGTTCTTAGGTGGCAATACTAATCTCTGCTGACCTCTCCAAAATGAAGGTGGAAGGAACAGTACTTATACTAGGATAATATTGTTATGAGGTAGCTGATTGCATGAAAAGCACCATGGAAGACGAAAACTTAGATTCACATGATTTCTGGCAGCTATTTCGAGACTTACAAAAAGAGAGGGGAGATATGATTTACATCTTGTGTGGCTTTTTGTCCCCTCTTCATATTTATAGGAGAAATGAAAAAAGCGATCATGGCATGAGGGTTTGTTTACTTATCCTCCAAGGCAATAAGTGAGAGTAATGTCCAGTAATTAACTTGAGAGCAGGATTCAAAATAAACACAGTTGATTTGATTAGGTTGTGTATTGATTGTGTGCTTGACTTGAATATTTGTAAATACTGCCTTATTTTGTGGACACTCTATGCAAATTGGACCTGCAGCTATAGGAAACCAACTTTTATGTGCACACATCTAGTATGTGCGTATTTGAAAATAAAGTTTCAAAGACTACTGAAGTGCAAGGTTTCTAACTTGGCTCCAGGGTTCTGCACTTAAGCACAGTTTCAGCAACAGTTTTGTTGGGGATAAACTAATTGATAGATGCATTCCAGGTTGTCTTCAGGGGTGTAAGATGTGGGTCAACGTAAATAAATAGTATAGATGCCGATGTTCTGAAATTACAGGGCATGGTAATGATTCCAGATGCTTAGGTTCTGAAATGGGAGACACCAGACTTTCAAAACTCTTCAGGTATAGTACCAGTTCGGTTTCACTGGGTTTTTGTCCATTATTGAGTGCCTTTAGAAAGCACTTCACACTCAGTGAGTGCTGAATAAAAGTGTCAGTGTTTTATTTTTAGGGAGCTAATCATGGCTTTAGAAAGGTGAATTTTAAGAGGTTCTTTTGGACAGAATTGTCTTGTTAAATGTGCTTCTGCTTTCTCTTTTCTGTGTTTTAAATTTGTCAAAGGATAAAAAATACCAGAGTATTTTATATGATTATCTAGAAACTCTTAACAATGTTTTTATATTCTAGATTTTTTCACTGCTGCTAGCACGTCTAAAAAAAAGTTGCAGAGTGTGTGACTAGAGCAGCTGCTCTCCGTGTTTCTTTGCAGTATATTCTGAGATATCAAATAAGTATGAGGCATCTTAGCTGATGTTGTTAAAGCACAACTTTTGACTTAAAGTTTTGGTTCTGAAGTTACAACATGGGGAAAAGTGCTGATGCAGAAGGTAAGGAAAAGAACTAAGGCATATGTGTTACTAAAACCAAAACACAAAGTTGTCAAGCAACGGTTAAGTTGAACCACTTCAGCCTTTTGACTTTCAGTCTGTTCTTAGGAACTTTTTGACAAAATTACTGATATAGTCTTTATTAAGCACGGTTGTAGCAATACCTTCTTAATTTTTCAGCTAGTAGGAATTCAGTAAAAACTTTTCCTAATTCTTGGTTGCTGTTAGAGACCTTCAATTTCAAATTTAAAATGCATAAGGAGAAAAGTTGGTGGTTGGGGGAAATGAGAATTTTGAGCATTTAATTTCTGTGCTGCATATATAAATAATTAAAAAGCAGGGTGTTTTGAAAACTTTGCAAGTTGTAGGAAAAAAAAGTATATATCTTGCAAATTGTCATATTGACAGTATTGGTATAAGGGGCTGCTCCTGTTATGCTTTCCCTCTTACCTTGGACTGAGAAAGTGTCAGGCTGCCACATGCACCATGTTGACACTGCCTGGATGTTCTGTAGGTGGTGTGCTTTTGACATGGGTTGTTGGGACCGTAGAGTATGGGGGCAAGGAGGTTACTGAGCTTGCTGTACGGGGAAGATACAGAACTACCCATCTCGCTCATCAGGGAGTGTATAAGCTGTCTGCCTTAAAGGGAGGAGCTGGCAGTTAGTCCTCATGAGGTAAACAGGCATTTTAAAGGAAGTGTTTGAGATATGGGAGAGGCCTTTGGCTTAAGCAGCATTCTTTCTTGGAACTGTGCTGCCTGTATGGCTTAGGGCTGAATGGTGTGGAGGGTGAGAAATTGCACTCAGGGCTTGTTGATACAAATGATTTACACCTGAATTTACTCTCTTGTCCTGGAGCAAAAAAGAGATGCCTCCACATGATGCAACTCCTTTCCTGTGGAAGTTGTACTCCTGTATGGTCTAGGAGTAAATTCTGTCCCAGACCAAGCAACCTGAAAGTAATGTTCATGTCTATGCTTCTCCAGTGTCAACTATTTTAATTTGTTGTGTCTTTGTACATTGTGTTGTGCTCTCTGCTGTGTGAATGTCCCTTTTGGATGTTGTGGCTATGATCTTGTCTGGGTTTTGGGTGTATGGGGAATCCACGCCTTCACAGTTCATGCTGAGTTCATACCACCTAGCACTTTGACATACCTCTTGATCATGACTGCACCTGGACTTCTCAACTTGTGAAGCGAGGTGCAGAAACAGGATGCACTTAGCCTCCTGAGGCATAAGCCTCCTGATTCTATCTCCAGCTGTGTCTTGGTGTGGCTTCATATTAAGATGCCACCTTAATAATGTCCCAAGGAAAAAGGACGTGAACTCATCCATGGAATGTGCACCTTTCCATGTTATTTAATCTATCCATTTTTATTTCAAGGAGTGAAAGGAACAGGGCACAGGATGCCAGCACAACAGACCTTGCTTACCTGAAATGAAGAGGAGACAGAGGACTCATTGCAAGAAAGTGGCCTGACAGGAACCTAACTGAGTCCACTGAGAACTCTGCCAGTGCATCTAGATTTCTTTGCCAGTTAACTTGATACTCTGAAAAGCACATGGACTACCAGGAGCATCTTTGGAAGCTTGAAGCAGACTAGTTTGTGCCATTAGTACAAGAGAAAAGTCTTCATTTTACTTGCAGTTTTGTGTTCTGTCATTTTAGGCCAATACTATTCACTTTCCTAAGATTCACTCACCTTCTCTCCTTGGATTAGCCCCTCTTTGCTCAGTTGAAATCAGCTAAAAGTTTACCCTTGACAGAGATAACTGATCTTTACTCTGTTGTCTCTTTCGTGCATTTCAAGAGGTTGCTGGTTTTAGTCTGTTGTCCTCTGTTGCTACCACCCAGCTTCCTTTCTTTGAGTTCTAAGCCATAGGAGCTTAAATACACATTTTAATTGGAAAACGAACCTTATACAGCTATATGGTCACGGACATAACTGCAATTAGAGGTCTAAGATGTGAAGATAGGCAGTCCATATAGTTTTGATACAGTAGTCTACAATAGCTTTATATGTTTCTCTTGCATAAATTACATGATACTGTCATTATGTTGCATTTTATCAAAATGTTCAGGCTTTACACAAAACCAAAAGCTTTGTATGTATTGAGCTCTTAGCACTTCAGCTTCTGTTTTCACAAAGGACCAGATGCTATTGAAGACTCCCAGAATCTAAGATGACAGCAAATTTGGAAGAATTCTGCATTGTAAACATTATCATTCCTACAAATTTCTCCTTTCTCCTTGTGAAAAACATCTGTTGCAAACAAACTGGTGGGGAAGAAGTGTGTTTTGAGCCAGGCACTTTTACTGTCAGCTTCACTGTGTTAAATCAATGGTGCCTGATGCTAACAGGTGGACTGTACAGATGGAGAACTCTGGCCATGCGTTTGTCTGTAAACACTTCACCCCAGCTTGCTTCAGTCAGTTCCTTGGTGAGAGAACCACTTTGTGGAAGCTTCTTTAGTCTTCATAGCCCATGTGTTGGCCTGCTCTTTGTTGGGACAGAAAAGCACTGCAGCTTCAAGATAGTTTTAAGGAAGAAAAGTTGGAGGGAAAGTTACTAAAAAGTGTCTGAAACAGATACACATCAATGAGAGTCCCACACAAATCCCAACTTGTGCTGTTTTGCATGTGACTGTCTATGTAATGATTCGTGTTTTGTGGTATTCTGCTTGGGCTTTCACAACCCATTTGAAATGTTTTGGGTTTGGTGTGTTGTGATGTTTGTTTTTATTTGTCAAGCTACTGCTCTCTGTAATATACCAGCAGATCTTCTTGCTTACACTGCTACAGATGAGGCCTGTGTGGCTGGGTGGATATTCATACACTTCTTACTGTGATTAAGAAATTATTTTCTATAGGATTCTTTTATTGTTGATGTAAAATGTTTGGGAGTTTGAGCAGGCATGCTTATAGCCTCTATAGTGATGTTAAATAGGGAATTAGCTTGTATTTGCTGCAGAACAGTCCATGCTTATTTAATCACAGCTGAAAGGAATCAGAATTTCGCAGGATGGAGAGAAGGGTGGCAGAGAAGGTTTTTTGGGAGGATTTTTGTTGTTGATGATGTGCTCAGCATACTTCCTTTAGAATTTTTAGCACAAAAAGTTTTTAATTTGTGGATCATATATTTATAGTCCCTAGGAGTAGATGAGGTCTTTTAATATAAATAATCCAGTTTGATTCTAGATGTACAGACTGGAATTTGACAGTGCCATGAAATCACAAAATACCCGGTGCATGTGATAGACCAGACATTCTGTGCCAGGTGTATGTGAATCTCATACTGACTAGAAACATGTTTATCCCTGGCTTTCCATCTATTTATTGCAAGTTTGTAGTGGTCTAGCTTTCCATTTTGAATTATGTATTTATTTTTCTCTTCAGGGATTCAGATTTTATCTTTCTTTTAAATGTGGTCTGGATCTCTTTTTTACTTCCATTATCTTTAGATAATAACTTTTGAACATTAATTGTCAAAAATATATCTGACTTAGTAAATATGCAGAATAGAATAATTGAATACTAAAAAACCTGCCAAGCTGTGAAGTAAGGAAAAATAAGCTGGCTGAAATGCAGCCAGTAATATGTAATTTTTCAATAGTGTAGTATAGAATTCCAGCTGAAAAAGGTCTCTGGGTAGTACTTCAGAAAGTATCTTCAAAGCCCATGTTTTCAGCTAGAAACTGCAGGATATTCAGCCTTTTATATTGCCGTTATATAGGTATGAGCCTGGTTATCTGGAAGTAAAACATGGAAGGCATGAAACTGCCTAGACAGTTGGGAAAGTAAATACATCTGGTCAGCCTATACTCCTTGGAAATTTTTAGATTAATATCGGTGAGTGTACGTCTGAGGCAGGATTGTAGCTCCAGCTAGTTGATTAGAAGGGAGGGAGAGGAACCTGCAGCAGTACTGTTGGGTCATCTAGAGCTGTTGGTATCAGTTACTGATTTCAGGACAATATGCATTGCTTGTGGAACTGTCTTTTCCATTTCCAGCAGCAACTTTGGAGCCTTCGAGACCTAACAAACTCACCACCAATGATTGAGGATTATACTTTAGATAGACTCTTACTGCAGCTCACTGCAGATTTTTGTCTTTGGGCTTTGGAGAGAAGCAACTGCACCTGCATCTCAATCAGAAATACAAACTGGCGTCAGCGCTCAATCTGAGAATATTTAGTGTCCACAGAAGGCTGAAGTAATAAGCAGGCACATGATTTATTTGCTCCTGAGCTTACAAAAATGATGCTCTGACTTAGCAAGAATATTTAGGCATGCGTTCTTCAGTTTTCAAAATGGTTTTGCTTTTGGACAACTGAATATCATACTGTGGTATGGTGAAAATGGTTTGACTCTTTAAAAAACAAACAAAAAAAGCCCATTAAGACCTGACCTCTTTTAGCTGGGGAGGGAGATCTTCATTTGTTTTCTGGGGATGTAATACGTAGAGCGCCGATAACGGTTTTACTTTTTCATAAATGTATGAAGAAGCTGAACAAAGGAGATAACTATCAGTTCTACAACTAGCTTGCTTGTTTGCAGGCAGTGCTTTTTATTCTTCGGTCATGAGATAATAGGAACAGTCCTGTGAAAATATACAGGAGGAAGAGCTTCCTTTCCTAACAGCAGCTTGACTGACTTAAACCTGTCAAAACAATGCTAATAGCTGATTTACATTAACAAACCTGTAACTACTAATCATTCTGTCATTTTTTGAAACTGAGTAAACTCTTGCCCATGGCATATGGACAATGCCAGCTTATTGATTTAGTAGCCTACAATATTAATAGGAATCATTGTTGTCATAACCCAAGTTTTTCTTCTTCATAATAGCAGGTGCTCAAAATTCTTTATCATCATGGTGAATGTTTTGTAGTATTTATATTTGATGGGTTCTATTAATGTTAGAGAATTTTTGTGACAGAGTTGAACATGGGTTATTACTACTTGAGAATTACATGCAAGGAGAAAATAAGTGTTACATATTCTTTACTAAATCTGTCACATTTCTCAGGTAACATGCATGTGTCACTGGCAGAGGCTCTGGAGGTTCGGGGAGGTCCGCTGCAAGAAGAGGAAATATGGGCTATTTTGAATCAAAGTGCAGAGAGTCTTCAAGAACTATTCAGAAAAGGTGAGCACTTTTAAAGACTGATATATACAGAACTGGAAATACCTTGGTTATGTTTGTGTCACATAAGTAAACTCCCTTGTTCTTCCTAGGCTCTAAACCCAAATAACTTGCTTCTAGGTTATCTTTGGGTAAAGTGCCTAGCTGCACCTCAGCCCAAAGGATGTTTTCAACCATTGCTTCATATTTTATCAGGACCCATAGCACATTCCATTTCGTGTGGTGACAGCTTCACTTTGGTAGAAAGCTATCAGAGCCTACATTATTTTAGACTCATTGAAATGAGATAGAAACATAGGAAAAAAAAATGGTAAATAAGTCTGAGACCTTTGGAGCACTTTGGTCCTGAAGTGGACATAGAAACAGGTACCAGTCCAGTGCAGTCATGACCAGTCTACTCTGAAGAGATTTAGCCTCAAGTGAGGCAAAGGTAAGCCACTGAAAACTTGACCAGAGGGCTCGATATCATTCTGTAGAATGCAGTTAGCTACTGAGAGGAATGTGGTGGCTTGTACTTCAAAGGAGTAGAAGTAAGTATTTCTTCTCTCCATCCCCCCAATTTAGTAGGCTGTAAGTTAAGCATCTGCAATACTGCTATTAATTATATGTTTTAGCACTAGGTCTAAGTATGGAACCCTTCCTCTTCCTTATGTTTTCTTTTCTTTAAAGTCTGTGAATCCTTAATTCCCTCCCCCCCTTCTTTTTTTTTTCTTACAGCAATAAAAGCTTAACTCAAACAGTGAACTTTGACATCTTCAACACAGCCTCAAGTGTGTGTACTCATGATGCATCTTAGTATTTCAGCAAACTTATGGGGGTCATCTTCTATCTAAGCATGCATATGCAAGCTCAGTCAGTTTTATTCAGGAAAAATCAAAAGCTCGGACTTTTTAAACTAGCTATTGTTTTGCCACGTTACTGTGCCAGGGCCACATCTTCATTATTGAGGGCAAAAACCGTTGTATTTTTTTGCATGTGTTTGGCTTACAGTTTCATCAAGATTCAAGTTGTTTGGGGGGGGTGGTAAGATTTGGTTTAGACAGTCTTTCAAGTCAGACACTAGGTTTGTCTCATACATTGCACAGCTTCTGAAAGTGGTCTCTGTTGGGTACTTCACAAAGACTGCACAGAAGGCAGATGTGGGCAGAAACTGCCATATAGCATTTGATTTCTGATCAAGCTTGAGTTAGCATTATAAATATGAAATTTTATCAACTTCTCCAAAGTACTTTTTGGTAGACAAACTATGGGTAGTTTTGATATCTCATACAAATTTCCTTATTCCCCTTTACCAGAGAGCTCAGAGCCCATGTGTGATAAGTGTTCCCTATTAGGAATGCTGAGTTTATTGTTGCAATTTGACTGTGCCTCTGCTCGCGTATTGCAAGAAAGGGAAAGCTGGCATCTTTTTTCCTCTCTCTTTCTTTGTTCTCTCTCAGAATCAGAGGAATGATTCTTCTTTATTTAAGACAGCAGGTTGTTGAGACTAAATGAGACCTTGACTTAGAGACATCTTCAATGATTAGAGGCTTACTTTTGCACACTTTACAGAAACAACACATGGAGCTCCATCTTGAAATCCATCTGAAAGATCACCCTGGCATGAGGATATAGTAGTGAAACCACTTAAGGCATTATCTTAAGTCTAAATTCTTTTCAAGAAGGAAGTGTCCACTGAAAATAAGAGCTCACCTTTTCTTGGCATGAGAGAAGTGCAGAAAAGAGTTACTGTAATTGCTATGCAAGCATTGAAAATGAGAAGGTAGTCAGCGCTCCTTCAGAGGGATGACTACTGAAAGATGAGAGCACAAAATGGAAATCTGCCCCAGGTCTTCTGGTATGTGCTTTTAAGGTAGGGGAATGTTTGCCAGCCAAGACTGGCTAAGGTGGCAGAAGTCACCAGTCTTACTTCCTATCAGTGAAGAGGAAAACACAAATTCAGATAAAATCAGTGCCAGAAGAATCTGTTTCTTCTTGGAGATTAAGCTGTTTTATTGAGTTGTTTTTCTGCTAGTTCAGCAAACTATTTTCAGTTGCATCCTATTAATTAACCTGGGATATAGCCCTGTGGTAAAATGCACTTGGAAGAGACACCCAAATGAAAGAGCTTTACTATGTAGCTAAGGTTGACAAAGGCAATCTAATTCCTCCCAGCAAGATTAGGATAACAGATGGCCTTTAATGAAGATTTGGCTTTACTAAGGAAACAATCTAGAAACCTTTTTTGGTCGTCTTGAATATCAGTTTCTGTGCTGGCTCATAAAGATGCATTGCAGAGATGCTGGAACAGAGAATGCAGAGGTTCCTCTAGGCTTGTCTGACCCAATTTTGTTATTTATTTCTGGAGGACTTGAGGCAAACAGAGAATCCTAGAGAAATACTGTTTTCCTTTGTCAAATTTCAGACCTATCATACAGCATGGAATAGCTATTCTATGGCAGAGGGTGAGTTTCCAGAATTTTTCAGAACTGACCTTTCCTGGGCAGAGGGCAATGAGGAGCTTCTGCAAGTTCATAGTATGCTCAGCTCTGACCAGTCTGAGATGCTCTTTTCTTCCTCATATAGCTATGGAGTACCTGAACATGTTGTTCTGTAACGAAATCTAAGCTTTGGTGACCATTTTCTAAATTAAATGTCTTTAACAATTAAAATAAGGCATATTGTTCAACAGTCTGTGTTCCAACTGTTTTGAAATGAGGGGGATAAAAAGGCCATGGAAATGATCAACTCTTAAATTGCCATCTGCTGGCAACCTCCCCGCACCAGCCCAGCAACCATACACACTTAAAGGAATTACCAGCCCAAGTAAGCATTTGTTTGTTTATGTCATTCTGGTAGAATTATAGTAGTCTGAAGTTGAGAATCCTTGCTATTACTCTGACTGAGAATGTGTTCTTCAATTAATTTGTTACTTAAGCTAGTTACAGGAAATTAAGGAAAAATGCCCAAAACAAGCTTCTGTTTATAAATCAAGAAGTCATCAAATTTGTAAGTTCTACATGTCTTTTAGTGAGTCTATCATCTTATCCATCAAAGCACTGAATAAAAGAAGCACAGAATGAAAATCCATGTCTTACATGGTTAATCACGTATCATACCATGTGTAATTCAGTGACTCATACAGAAATTGCATATTTTTATTGCTATTTGTATTTACAATTCTAACAGGTTTTGAACTGTAGTTCAAAATACTAAAAATACAAATTTATTTCAGTCATTATAAGCAATGAAAGATTAGATTGAAATGCCCAGTTGTTAATCACTGATTTAGAAGATCAACTGTGGTAGCTGTCCTGTCAGCATATTATAAGGTGTTAAATGGAGGAGAAAGGCAATCTAGTACTGAGCTGCAGATCTGACATCAGTTGTGCTAGTGATGTTGAGATTAATCTGGAGATTTGAAAAGGCCGATACCAGACCTGCCCTTCTCTTACATCTGTTTAATTATCTGCAATAACTGTTTTGTTGTTGAGAGGGTGTATCAGCTGTTTCAGACATGCTGTATCTTGTCCTCAGTACTTCATGAGGTCAAAGGAACATGTCTTTGAAGTATCTCAAATGTGAGCATTTAAGTGTTAAGAAGCATCCTGTGCTCTCTGTTGCTGAGAATTATAAACCAGGCGTCCCTTTAATTTGGGAGGTTTAACTGGAAAAGATTTATCAAAACTTGAAAGTGGGAAAGATTTCATGTATTAGTTAGGCCACTCCTATGCTAAAGTGTGTGTTGTGGATTCTGGAAATAGTTGGACCTTATGTTTCAAGACGTATTTAAAACGGGGGGGGGGGAAAAATGAGTCTGATAACAGAATGTCAGGTTGAGCAAAGAAAGACGGACTTTACAAATTGCTTGCAAATTTGTCTATGGGAAATGATTTATGTAAAGAAAAGTGATATCATCTGAAAGTGAATGTGAAGAAGGACAGTTGTGTTTTTTGAGGACCTGTAAATCTTGTCAACAGTCATACTGTTGCATCTGCTTAGCTTGGGTAAGTATAATCAAAAAAAAGGAAGGGGAAGTGTGAAATACGTTGATGGGAACTCGTGGTGGGTCCCAAGTAGTCATAGACCTAGTTGGGATGGATGGGGAAATGGATTGTTTTGGTTGACAAGAGGGAAAATGCAATGAGGGGGGGGGATAATAAAAATCCTCATTTTACAGCCACTCCTTGCTGGCGGGTGTTAAATGATTTGTTTTTTCCCTTTAACCATAATTGTTGAGGAGTGATTTTTAAAAACCTTCTGGTAACATTTGATCTTTTGGTTGCTGAGAAGGGAAGAGATCAGGGTTTTGTGGTTCTTGATGATTTTTTAAAAATTTTTTTTTTTCGATCCTTCCCCACCCCAACTGGGGCTCAGTTACTACTTCTGCTCTTTCCAGAACTCTCTGCTGAATGTGGTCAGGGTAACAAGTGTAGTGTAGTGTGGTGTTATGCTGACTTGGGGAGCATCTTGGGAACAACAAGGGTGATCTCAGAAACTATTTGTTCACCCCATTTCTTGCTCCAGGATTGTCAGGAACGAATAAATTTCAGTTAGCCCCTCAGTGTTGCTGCTGGCTTCCAAGTGGTTCAGTATCACATCAGGGCAGTCTGCTCAGTCCCATCCCTTTGTGCCCAAGGCAGATGGAGCAGAAGTGCTGCAACGCTGCTTCCTCTGCACACCAGACGTGCAGGGACGTGCTGCACCAGCTCAAAGAGTGTAGAGCTTACAATGTAACTGCTCCCTTGTGCCGGCCCGTCTAGAGATGCATCAGGGTCTGCCTGCCTCCAACCTGGCCTAAGCATAAGAATCTTCAGGTTCCTTTGTGCTGGGAGAAATCTTGTCGCAGTGAGGGCTATAGAGCGAAGCAAAGAGAAAAATGAGACAAGTGTTGAAAAACTTTGTGAATGTTTTTGGGTTGTTCTGTGCTTTTTTAAGGTATTTCTTTTGCATCCTGAAAGAGCTGAAATGTACGTCACTTCTGGCTGTTTTTGCTAATGGCTGTGGTCTAAGAGAGAAGTAGGGGGAAAAAAAAAAACCTGAAGGAGCTTGAATTGTGTATGTAGTTTGGGAATTCAAAATTACCTACCATCGATATTGTAAAATGAATCCATTTTAAATTTCTACCTTACTGTCTCTTGTGGTGGGTTTGGGTTTTTTTTGTCTTTGGCTACTTGTATGCTGTTAAACCATGAAAAGGACTGTTTTAAAAAAGCTTTTCATTTGTTTGGCAGATGCTACGTAGCTGAAGATTATTTCAGTTTTTATTACATTTAAAACCAGTTGGTTCTCTCACTTTAAGTAAGACCACGCTATTTATCTCTGTCTTGGCACTGCTTGATAAGCTGTACTCTCACAAATGTTTTGTTCCCAAGTTGCATAGTTCTGGAGTTAACTCAGAAGGCTGGCAGCTCTAGTGCAGTTGAAAGCCTACTGGATTGAAAATTGACTGGGAGCCATACCCTGAATTCCAGAAGGGTTTGAATCTCTTTTTGTCATTTTCCCCTGTTGTAAATTCTTCTGAAAGCCTAAACAGAAGATAACATGAATATTATGACTGGAAGATATTTTCTTTTTTCCTATGGTCCCTGACTATTTGATGCAGTACATCTTTGTTGCTTTTTAATCCCCCCCCCCCCCCCCCCCCCAGTACAAACAGAATAAAAGTAGAGTTACTTAAAATATTTTTCTTAGGTTAAATCTGCATACTAGGTGCTTTGAAACAGTTATTTTGGTTTGAGATGCATGCCTTAAGGAAGGAAATGAAGAATGAATTATTTTATTCTCATACTTTGTAATGGCAGATTAGATTCCCAAAATTGTGATGTAGGCAGCATGATCTCCTGTATTAGTTAAAAGCTACTAAAAAAGGAAGCTAAGAAAATGTCAACAAAAGGAGCGTGGCAAAATCAGCCCTTTTCCTAAACTTACAGTTAATCACATTCCTTGTACATTGCTTCAGATCATGAAGATTTTTGAGGGTGGATGGAAGAATTTTACATGGATCAGCAACTTCAGCCTCTACAGCTGTAGGGGACAGATGCATGCTCCATAGCTTGTTTAAATTGATATAGGGAAGACTTCAGGCTAAATGTGTGTGTGTGGGGGGTTATTGTTCTTAAGTATTAATGAGGTGATTTAATTTTGTTTCTGTAGTATGTTTCAGAATATGAAGAGTTCATAGTATTTAAAGTTTTTGTCATACAAAATGTTAAGGATAAAGTCTCCACATTATTTAAGTTTCCTGATTTGAGACTTTTAAGCAGAAATCTTACAATATTGTAAAATGTTTATTTTTTTTTTTATATTGGGGGTGTATACACACAGAACTAGTAAAAAAAACCCAATAGTTACTTGCAGGCTTACTTTTGGAAGTTGATGGCCAACTAAGATTATCTTTCTAAAAATGCTTTGCTATATAATGTAATATGTATGTATAATAGGAAGGGTCTTTCCATCTTTACATTTCTTTCGTTTAGCATCTGAACTTACTGCTGCAACAGTGAACAGCAGTTGTTCTGTTTTGTTTCAGAGGAAGTAGGGTTAGAGCTATAGTGCAAAGTGTCATCTCTTGGGGCTGGAAGGAACAGATAGTGTTATTTTCATTTTTAATGAAAATTTCATTTAGTTCAGTTGATTGAAGTCCATTTCCACTACTTTCAACGTACATGGTGTTTAAAATTCTTGCTAGAGGAGTTTTCATCAGCTTATCTTATTTTTAAATGTACATATTTGATGACGTTTTCACAATATGAGATATTTCTAGAGTCTGGTTTTGAAGTTGGCCATGCTAAGGGAAGGTGTCTGTAGAGGTAATGTCATTTGCTTCATGCCAAGTGTCTTGCCACACACTGCAGTGAAACCATATCTTGAACATGATTGACTATTTTTACTACTGTATCAAGCAGATACTTTATTGTGGCCATTAAAGGTAGTGATTCCAGGCTTAAATCTTTATGTAGCTAGGGGTTGATTGGATTTCTGCGGGGAAGAGGGAAATTGTGTACTGCGGTGTAAGGATTGGTAATTAATGTCTGCATGAAATTTAGAATGTCTTCTCTTGACTAAACATACATAATGTTGTTCAAGTAGCTCAACAAATGCATTTCTTTTGTTGTTGGCTGGATTTTATTTTTTTATAACACCTTGATAATGAATATTTTGACATATTTGAAGTCACACTGGAGAAGGTCTAGAAACAGGTACTTGTACAGCTTGTTAGTTGAGCCATATATTTTATTTAGTTTCACCTATATTGACATTGGTAGGTTCAAGTAAAATATATTGCTTCGTCCCTTGCAATCTTACTTAATGAAATATGCTAGCAAAATTCCCTGAGATTTTGTCTTCCATGTATAAGGAGATATCATCATGTATGATTTTGTATTGCGGGTTTTGGAACACTTTTTTGTATGTGACAAAGACCTGGTTTCCATGGTGAGCACAGCAATTCTGTATGAGAACTTAAATTGGTTTAGCCTACATGATCACAGATACCGTCCATCAATTACTTGTTTCTTTTGGATCCAAGGGAGAAAGCTGGAGTAATGAAATGCACTCCCCTGAGGCAAGAAGACTGAGCCTGCCTTGTATGTCATAAAAAGCAGAGCAGGGGGAAACCAGTTCTGCACTTTGAATCCTAAGCTTGTCGTACTGGCTTTCAGCAAAACACACTGGCCTTTTGAAATCCATTAGGAAGAACTATAACAAAATCTTTTGGTTCTCAGGTGATTAAACAACTTGAAATAGACTCTGTAGGATCTTTCCATTTCTAGAATGTTTGTTGCCTTCTGGTCTCTTTCCTTTTTAAAGCAAAATTCTGCATAGCAATTTAAGGTATGTTCAGAAAAATGTGTACGTTAGACTGAAAAATGAATTATTGGGTTCTCTACTGAATGATGTCTTTTGCACACATTGGTAGGAGGGGAAACTTTCTGAGCTACAGGATCTGAAAGTTGGTAGTACAATTATCCAGAAAAACATTCCCAAGTTATTAATATAGTTTTACTTTGGCATCACAGAATGTAGAAAGCCTAAAAGCAATTTCTTAGCTTCTTTTGGCAGAAGGGAAGAAATTGAAGGACTAACTTGGTAGATCCTTTTACATCTGATACCTGCAAGCAGTAATTTAATACATTTCCTAGGAGATTAGAAATATTCTAGATTACAAGATAATTGAACAGCCTAGGAACCAGCACTGCAGGAATATCTTGAGCTGATAGGAGAGTGGAAAATGTTGTTAGTGATGGAGCTGAAGGTTGAAATTATTATTCTGCTGTTGTTGCTTACTATGTAGAAGGAAAAGAAAGATAGCTCCTTCAAATGCATGTTTCCTCAGATCTTTGGTATATCACGTAGCATAAAACAGAGCAACTACCTCTTTGCCTATGGAAAAATAACAGTTAACTTTTATTTTTTACTTAGATAAAAGTTTATACATCCTTCAGTGAAACTGAACTGATTTACTGTTTGACGTATTTTGAGTCAAGGAAATGTTCTCTCTTTCCCTGCCATAGTTAATTTTTACTTTCAAGGTAGATTTTTGGGGGGTTTAACACTTTCCCCAATGCATGCGATCTTTTTGTTTTTTGTTTTTTTTTAAGTAGGTCTGTGCCAGAAGTTTGACAACAGTATTATCAGACATCAAAAACCTAGCTGGCAAATTGCATATTCATGGTGTAGGTAGTTTTCTTCATCACTTTTGGTTCTCTGATTTCAGTGCTTGTTTTGCTATTTTCAGGTATACTCCCAGGGTTTGAATGGGCAATCTAACTAAGGTTTCAGATGTATTCTTGGCCCACTTCTGCCTAGAATTATTCTTTTCTTTTTCACTTTTGAAATATTTTTCTTCTTTAGGCCAAAAAGGACTTCTGTGCCTCAAAACTTCTCCGTTTTTGTCCAGTTCCATCAGCTACTGTGATGGAGCTACTCTCTCTACTAACCTTGTCTTCTCTCTTCAGATCATTGGTGCTGCAGCAGCGCTGTATTAGTACAGCATTTAACTCCATTTGTATATAGGAATTAGCCTTAATGATATGTACACTGCAAAATGTGATGGTTTTATGTGTCAACTGTAACATAAATGAATAACCTGAGGATAGGAGAGCTTGTGAATATTTTAGCAGGCTCTTCCTGAGCTTGCTGGTGTGAATACTAGCAAAGAATAGTCAAAAAAGATAGGTGTTAGACCTTAGTGTGATTAAAATTGGGGTGGTTGTTGTGGTTCTGAGGCATCACAGGTAGAAAAGGAAGCATGAATCTATTAATAATATGTACCTGATATTAAACATGTCTTTGATCAAATAAAATAACATCAAGCAAGGGCATCAAACAACATTGCTTTAATTTCAGGGTTTTTTTTCTTCCCTGTTGAATACAGCTGATCCTACTGCTCTGGGATTCATCATTTCTCCATGGTCTCTCCTGTTGCTTCCATCTGGCAGTGTATCATTTACTGATGAAAATGTCTCCCAACAAGACCTGCGAGCGTTCACAGCACCGGAGGTTCTGCAGAACCATTCTCTATCATCTCTGTCAGATGTTGAAAAGGTACAGTACCTCTTCCTTGGCATACAGCTTTTGTCTTTTACTGTTGATCCCTTCACAAAATAGCTTTAAATAGTCCTTTTTTTCTGACTGTGTGGTTCTTGATTTGTATGTGTAAATGTTGCTTTCTTTTGTGAAAGGACAAGGGATCCTCCTACTTTTTGTCCGTAAGAGTGGAATAGTGATTATGGTCGTATGCACTTACGAAGTGTCTGTGTGCAGGTCCCTGTTATGTGTGTGCTACTGACAGCTGTACTTGGGCAATGGCTGTACAAAAATAACTGACCATTGCGCTAGTAGTGAGTAACACTTTGCCTTCTTTTTCTAAAAGATTTCTGTGACATCAATTTTAATTTTTAAAATTTTTTTTTGGCATCTGAGATGAAAGCAAAGGAATTACTCAAGCAGCCCAGGGCTTCAAAAAATGGGATATTCCTACACTCATCTAAAAAGAAAACGTTTGTTTTAATTAATATGAGTATTCCTCAATTGTGTGCAAAATTGTTCCTTTCCATCTTGCTTTTTTAACTCTTCCCTAAGGGTTAGATGTTCAGGAAAGTAAGAGTTGTATGCGTGATCTCCTCCAGGTCATTGATATGCACAGTCAAAATGACTAGCTGCTTAAATGTTTTCTTCAGAATAATTTGTTGCAAATGGTAACACTTGCCCCAGAAAACCAATCCTTTGGCCTAGTCAAAGATATTTAGAGGTGGGAGTAAGAGGGAAGCTGAGCACTGTTCCCATCTCCTTGGCTTCTCTGGATTTATAATCCTTAGAGAGGGAAGCTAGCCGCAGCCAGTGTTGTTGTAATGTGGGAACAATTACGACATTTGGCAGTCTTCCGCCAAGAAGAACAGCAGCATGCTCTTAACTCCAGTGGAAACCAGTATTGGCATTGATTGCTGTTGTGTGCAAAAGGACTATTAAAACATGTTAATTGTGTTGAATATTTTGTGTTTGCAGCTTTTTTTCTTCTAAATCTTGTATATAGTCAGTTTTCTTTAGGACTGTATCACCAAATACCTACCGAAAATCACTATTTCTTCAGTTACTCACAAGCCCTTTAGACATCCTTCTTGCCCTACAATATAGTCAAAATTAATGGTATAATTAAATAGGTATATACTTTTATCTATGACAAAACTATAAGCAATCAACAACCTAGGTTAAAAGTTTTAATAGAGAAGTAAAAATGAGACTGACATCAATGCAAGATTTGGGATCAGTTACGTAGGATGCAGCTGCCAAGCTCTGTAGTCATACTATTGGAATTGTTTATCCTCTTTTAAGAGAGACAACACTGTTGAAGACAGTAACATTACCTCTGTTGCCAACTCTGAAGTTAATATGCAAAACAGGCCTTTAAACATGCTAGAAAAAAGTTTTTTGAAATGACGTGTTTGTGACCTTCCCCAGAGCTGATTGCATTCTTTGTTCTCTGTCAGTATTCATTCACCATGTTACTCTTCTTTTTTTTTTTTTTTCTTTTTGAAATAAATAGCAAACTGTTACTATTATGTATCTTTATCTTAAATACTCAGAGGGACCACTGTGGCCTGTAAACTCCATCACAGAGCATATCAATAGGTGATGACCAAATACTGGCATTCTGCACGTATGCAGCGCTGATTAATCCTTGCCAGTTATAGCTGCGTGAATTTATTTCATGGTATCAGTATAACCTTGCTTGCTGAAAGGTGGTGACAAAATGGAGACTCTAGGCCGCAGCAACTGCATTGCTGTTTTTATTGGGAAACAATTGGATGTGGAAACAGACAAGCTTTGGCTTTACATAAGCAAGTTACTCATACAGTCACACATAAACTAAATAAAACCCTTTAGCTTGTGGTATTCAGCTTTGGCATCAGGCTGAAGTTTCAGGCTTTTGACTTGAGATGAATTAACCTGGTTTGTGTTTGAACACTACTTGATTTCTGCATGTGTTTCTGCACACACTGGAGGGAGAAAATTCTGATACAGTTCTGATAGCCTGGGCTGGTACAAAAACATTTGAAGAAAACTTGCTGCTACCATTCTTGTCAGTTTGAATCCTTGTGGATAAGTCACACAGCTGTTCTCCCAGTCATGTCTGGGTGCAGTGAAGGACAGCCATAATCTGAAGATGGGATCTGTGAGTTACTCATCCTGCATTCACTCATGTGAGACCCTCCAGTTGAATTCTTAGAAAGGTACCATTGTGTACAAAGAATTGAAGTCTTTTCATGATGGCAGTGGTATAGACTAGTATATGTAAAAATAGTCTTTGATAATGCATTAGGGAAAAAAAAACAAAACAAACAAACAAATGACTAGAATATCTGTAATACTGATCTGTAATCCCCTGGTTGGGAACTGCATGGTATAGTACGCTCGTGGGAAATGCTTCAAACACATGAGTCCTCTTGGGTTTATTTGCTTACCTGCTTGTATAGAAGGAGGAAACATAGCTTTCTGCAAAAACTTTTGTCCTGTTATGGCTTTATTAGTTGAAGTTAGTAGGGCTGAGAAATAGCATATATGTGCATCCTTCTTTTTATTGACCATTTCCCTTTACATTTGTATTAAACTGTATTGGGTGGTACACCTATATGTCTGTCCTAATATGTTGACTTCATGTTTCTTAGATACTGCTTTGCACATGCTGATTGCAGTAACTTTTAACACATTTAAACTTTTTTTTTTTTTCTGTCACAACTTGCTGTAGTTCACTGAATTCATTTACTGGAAATGTGGTGTTTTCCTCCTGTTTGGTGGCTGTTCTGAAACGGAACCATGTCTGAAAGCTGCTGAAGGCAGCAAAATGTCTTGTTTCTTAAAGGCATTGTAACAGACAGTGAGAGGGCTGCATTTGTCTCTTGAGTTATGATTTTACTTGCTAACACAAAGTAACAGTCTATTCAAGGATCAATATTAGAAAAAATGATAGTCAATATTTTGATTCCAAACACCCAGTCAATTTGAATACAAAATAAGTCTGGGGTAACTGTCAGCTTATGGAAATAGAGTAAGCAAACTGTTCAAAATTATAACAAAAGATTAATTTTGGAAATTAATTTGATGTTGATTTATATATTGTGGAAAATACTAGAAGTATCATAATACAAAAATACACTAGAATTTTTTTAATAAATGGTTTCATTTTTAAGAGATGCATGTTACGTGCCTCTAAATCAAAGACTACCTCATCTGGAGAGAAAGAAGGTGAATTTAAATATGAATGCTTATTAGGTAGTATTGTACAAAACCAAGACTTACTAATCATTTGGAATTAGCAAAATTCTTGGGGTTTTACAGCACAGTTTTTCAATAGATGCTTATTGCTGGAATTTGCTCTTGTGTAAGAAACTTGATGTAATGCTGTAGTCATGATCTTGTCAACAGACTGTTGTGGATTTTTTTTTATTTTCTTTTTTCCCCTCCTGACTATCTGACATAACCTAAAGCTGTCAAACTATAATAAGCAGTTAGAAATTTGTAAGGGGAACTGTCAAACACCAGTCAAATGGCAATATGACTATTTATCTGATTTTTTTGAAGTTAAGGTGTAGAAGTAGGAGAGAGTTGAATGATGTGTGTACAGGCATTACGTTAAAATAAAAAAATGGGTTCAGCTGATAGGTAGTGGATACTTTTTTTTAGTAGTAGTGGCTTGCAAGTAACTTTGAAATGCTGTGATACTTTGAAAACATCCTTAATTTAATATAAAGCTTGATAGAGTTGGAGTACCACATCACAGACTGTTTCACCTCACTTTTATTTTGAAAGCTGTTTTCAGATAGATTAGTGGGGTAGCATGTTTTAGTTTAGAGGTCTGATTGTGTGGTTGTACAATAATATTTTTGTTGAGGATGATGAACTTCTTCCATTAGGTTGAAGCTTAGAATCATAGAATGATAGAATATCCTGAGTTGGAAGTGACTCATGAGTTTTGAGTCCAAATCCAGACTCCACTGAAGGCAAACCAAAAATTAAATCATATATCTAAGAGCATTGTCCAAATACTTCTTGAACACTGACAGTCTTAGGACCATGACTGCTTTGTTCATTAGAATGAACAGTTTTGATGATAGAGTTTTTAAGTGCTGTTCTTGCATTTTGGGGCAATGGGAGGGCTTGAGAGGCTTTTGTCATTTTAATTTATTTGGGTTTGTGTGGGTTTGTTGTGGGTTTTTTTCTGAAAAGGTTTTTTTGCATGTATTATTACCCTGAAAGTATGTTCACCTTTTTCTGTATAGCTGTAGTATATCTGGATGTGTAAGGAAGACATTCTAGTGTTTCAATTGGTAATAGGTAATAAACCAGATATGGAACAATTTTCTCAGTATTTGAAAGATAATATTTCTGGTTGAATGGGGCAGTGGTATTAATTGAGAACCCTTGATGTTTGTCTGTGACTTCTGTCCTATTCTGCTCTTTGCGTGGAACAGAAACAACTTATTTTGGCCAGTGCTTGCTTTCTGGGAGAGGAGGCTGATGGGTGAGCCCTTGCCACGTACCACTGTGCTGCCTACATATTTGTGTCTAGAATAAATCTGTATCATCTGCACCTGTGTACACTGCAGTCCTGCCAGAACATGTCCCTGGCAACAAAATTTGCCTCCTTATTTTCTCTTCTGGGCATGATTACGCAGAAATTCTCCATGGTTCTGCTCCAGCTTTAAGATAAAGAAAAACATAATTTCTCTGTATTTCTCTACCTGCATATTCTTGCATATCTGTACCTGAATGCACGGTAGCTGACCCCATTCCCCTGTCTTCAGTGTTTGCCAGTCAGATAGACTGAACCATACTAGAGAGTAGCCATGTGTCAGCAGTATCTGGTATATCACTGTTTTACACTGATGGAAACCTTTCTGTCCAGTGGTGATTCATGCGCTGTGCTAGACAGAGACCGTGCCACAAGATTCAAGTAGTAGAAGTTTAAGATTGGAGTGCTTCTCTGAGTATGTTGAATTCTAATTTTATATGAATAAAGCATGTTGAATTTACGAGAACAATTTTAATAACATGTTTCTTTAAAGTATATTCAGTAATTACTTCCTTACCCTGTCACAAAGCTGTGTACTTTTCTATTTTACAATAGAAATCTGAAAATGCATCATGCTTGCGTTTTGGAGTTAATTCCTGGCACAGTGCAGTAATGGTATAATGTCTTTCAAGCAGTCTAGTCTAAAATGAGAAACATTTGTGCAACATCCTTTTTCCGAGTCTTCAAGAATATATCTTGTTGTCTTGTGTAGGCTAGATGTGTGATTTCTTTAATTTTTTTTTTTTTTAACAACTCTGCATATTTAGTATGGGAAGGAGAAAATTATTTTTAATGTTTCATGGGTTCTGTTGCCTTGCCCATTACCTTTGTGCACTCAATTTACACCTAAGTTTTTAAAATCTTTATATGAAGTGCCTGAGTCTGGACAGATTTTGTCAATGTATGTACCTAGAACTTAAGATATTTTGCTTTAAGTTAGTGAAGAAGCTGACTTAAGCAAATAGCTTTTAATTTATCGCTGTCCCTGTAATTGTTGTTCATTGCCTGCACAATTGTTTAATAAACTTACTGCTTTTAAGTAGCACAAACATTACTGATAACTGGGTAGAAAGAACTGTCACTAGAGTATGTTACTTATACAGTCCAGAAAAACTCCCTTTTTTCTGCACTTACCTACCTGTTTTGTTTTCACAGTCACCTGTAGGGACAGGGCGTGTTTGTGCTCTTAATTCTGCAGTATTTAAGGGTTTTATTCCCTGTCCTGATGGGCTTAATGTGTTAAAGATATATTAACTCATTAATGTTGATATTAATCATTAATCACATCTTAAAATATCAATAACAGATTAAGATGACTGCTTTATGTGTTGATACTCGTGTGTTTGTTCCTTTATTTCCTTTGATCCCAATCTTGGGGATTTCTTGCAGTAGTAGCCCACTGTTTGAATCCTCCTAAGGTCTGCCTTGTCTTCAGACTAAAGTTTTAAGGAACCTTGGACACAACCATGCTGTCTGTGCCCCACAACAGGCTGATCACATGGATTACAATTGCTTCTGGCTTCAGTGTGAGATGAGAGCTTAAAATTGAGCAGAGAAGACAGAGGCACTGGTTAGATGCAATATGTTTCGTACCAGTAGGATTTGCTTCTCTGACCCTTGTGGCAAAGGAGAAAAACAATTTGAAAGACAACTGAGCTTAAATACCAGGAATATATATAGGCAAAATGATGTTAAGTTAGTTGCTGTACTTTAAAGTTCTGCTTTACATTTCCAGTCCTGTTCAACAAGTTGACAAATGTCTTGTGTCTTATGACAGGTGCATATTTATTCTCTCGGTATGGCACTCTTTTGGGGAGCTGACCATGAAGTTCCTCAAAGTCAGGTAAGTTTAGATTTGGTTTTGTTTAATCTTGCAGCTTCAGGCTTGAATCTGTGTTTGAGTTAACATGATAGGGTGTCATAATGAGACACTGAAGAGTAAGTTTCTTTCCTGTACTTGGACACTTATCCTGTGGAGTGTGCGAGGGAGGTGACAGTGGTGCTGTCTTAAAGAAGGTGCTGATACTACATTTCTGTTAGTTTCCATGAAGATATATCTGGCTAGTCTATCCTGTAGTGTCACAGGCTGAAAGACAACAGCTTAAGCTGCTGACAAAGGAGAAAATTATTTGTTTTGGTTTAGGCTTATATAAAATCAAATATTTAAATTACACTATTGCTTTACTCATAATAAAGCAACTTGTTCTCTGCGCTGCCATAACTTCTGTGAGTCTGGACTTGGCACATACAGATGCTTACATTACACAATGGCCAGAAAAGAGTATGAATTGTGTTTGGAATAGGGAGTAGACTCTTGCTATTGACTTGTCAGTTAATGTAGACAGTTGCAGACTGATTAGAGCTGAGTGTTATTGCTCAGTGGGGTTATTTCACACACCCAGCAGAACTCCTAGAATGTCTTTCCAAAACTGACTGAAGATTATGATTAATCATCTTCCTGGGTGCTCCTTCCCTGCCCCCAATTAAACTTTTAGAAGTCAATGTCTAAAAGAGTGAAAATAAGATGAAATGCATCTGAAAAAGCATTTAATGATGGACTTGCAGTTGTAGGATTTGGCAGAACATTGCATAGCTCAACGAGATAAGCTATTTCTGTTTCCTATTTGGGTTCGGTCCTACTAATTGGTGTTAATGTATAAGGACGAGTAAGGAAACTTTGAAAGGCTCTTTGACGATTTAAGTATTCAGTTCTTAATATTTTCTTTGAATATTAGGAGTGGTAGTTGGGTTTTCATTTGTTGGGTACTGATTTAGAAGTAGCTGCCTGAACGCAAAAGTCAGAAAATTTGAAGCTACAACTGTTCTAGGTATACTTACTGCCTACAGTAGTGCCTTCTGTGCCTGTCCCAAATGTCCCAGTATTTTTAGACAGCTATCCCTGTTCTTTGCTCTCCTGTCTTGTAGTAGGTGAAAGGAACAGTAGTCAGCAGTAGTGGTAGAGTGACTTAACATAGGTAGAGATAGGTGTTGAGCAGAAAGTAGGCATGATTTTTAGCACCTCTTTTCTTTTGTTTCTTCCTTTGGTATTGGATTGTATCAACAGTTTCACAGTAATGCAGTGGGAAGGAGTGTTCTACCTTTTGATATAACGATATTTTTCCAAAAACTGTGGTGGGGTATACCTAGAAAGAAAGGGAGGAGCAGAGATGTAGAATTTACCTTTGGGATGTTCTCATGTGGTTCCTCTGCCCTATGGGGTTAGTGGAGGCAAAAGGACAGTCTGTGTATAGCATTGCCTTTAAGTGTTGGTTTGCATGTGTGGATCTCCCTTTTTTCTTTCCCTCTCTCTTCTCTTTCCCTCTCTCTTCTCTTTCCCTCTCTCTTCTCTTTTCCTTCATATTTGCCTGCCTATGTTAGTTAATGAGCTGCTTCTGTGCTGGGAGTTTGATTGAATGCAAGAGTGGTTTTTACGATTGTTTAAAAGTGCTAAACAGACAGATGGGAAAAGCCTTTGTTAATTAAATCAGGATGGTCCAGAATACTTTTTTTTTTTATTATGGTAACAGAATAAGAGTACTAATACATGGAGGATTGGAAGATTGTCATGGCTTGAAGTGCTCCCTGATGCAAAAATCAGGACACTTGTACTTTGTTGGTTACCAAAGTGGGAGAGTTGCAGATTGGAAAGCTGAATTTCCAAGTGCCTGTGGCATCTGAGAACAAGTGTTATCACTGACGATCGCATACCCTGCGGAGCAATATTCCACATACAATGTGCTGGATTAACTGAATGGGAGGAGAATTAAATCTAGATTGTTCTTAACCGTATGGGTGTTGTCCTGCAACTATGAAACTCTGCTTCCTTAACCAGTGGCTTTACTGTTTTATTCCTTACTTTTTTGTTGAGATTGTTTGATGATATCACTGTACTTTGGAAATGCTATCACAGCTGCTGCAAAATATTGGCGAGGTGAGAAACTGCAGAAAATGAGTGTAGCAGACAGAGAGTGACAAAGTGATTTTAATGAGGATTGAATTTTATGCTTGTGACTGGCAGAATGTTCAAAAACAACAAAGAAAATTTCCTTTTCACTAGTCATTAAGCCCTTGAGAAAGGAAAGCATTGGTGTCCTGACCTTGCAGATCAGGCAGCTTGTTTGGACCAGATTGTTGTAGAGTAGGAGTCGAATCTGATGCTGAATGCCTGTCCTCTGATCAACAACCGCTGTTTATTCACCACCTACATGATGACTTTCAAACTGGCACTCAAATAATGTAGGCAATAAGTTTTGTGAATACTGATTTTACTGTGTTGAATGTCTTTTTTTCTGCGTGTGCCACAAGTCACTATTAAAATTGATTCTCCTATCCCTCCTGTTTTTCTTTGTCGCTAGCCTATCAAACTTGGAGATCATCTCAACAGCATACTCCTTGGTATGTGTGAAGATGTCATTTATGCCCGTGTATCTGTACGGACTGTTCTGGATGCTTGCAGTGCCCACATAAGGAACAGTAACTGTGCCCCTTCTTTTTCCTATGTGAAACAGTTGGTCAGACTGGTTCTGGGAAGCCTGTCTGGGGTAAGTCTGTCAGCATTTGAGGAACAATAGAGATGAGCAGGAAGAGAGCAAAGGTGCTAATTCACAGTCACTCTGTAGTCATTTTTCCTCTTGTTTTACTGTGTTGCAATTTTGATAAGGAGGGGTGTTGAAAGGGTAGAATTGCTTCTCTCCCCTTGTAACAATTTGTGCACTTGGCAATTCCTCCTAGAATATGCATTCACAACAGCTGTTTCTGAGGAAGATAATTTTGTGAACTGTTTGTCTTCATTGAAAGAAAAGTAGGGAAAAACAGGAGAACAAAAGACTATGAACTCTGGAGCAAGCCTTAGACTTGTTGCTACTTGAAATGCTTCAAAAATTATTGCTGTGAATTTTCTTTTTTTAAAGTTATGCTTGACTTTTGGAGAGCTGCTTATTAACAGAAAGAGTGACTTTTTAGCCAATTCTCTTGCACTTCTGCTCAGCTCTTGAATATGATAATTGTGGAGGACATTATTGTCTAATGATGACAAATATATTAAACTGTTTTCAGAAGTGAAAGAAACTATGTGAACTCATCTTGCAAAGTTACTATTCCTGACAGGCAACTTCTCCCTTCACTTAAACCATTACGACATAACTTCAGAATAGTTAAATAATTTCAAGGCTCTGAGTAGAAAGGAAGGCCATAAATTGTCAATACTGTTAGATTGTTCTCTGGCCAATACTTGCATTCTTTGTGTTCTGTTTATAATTGTAACAAATGCTGAGCAGTTTATTATTGCCAGAATGATGTTGCATGATGGTGCTGAATTTTATCCAGTTTTATATCATTGAAACTCCTTTTTTTTTTTTTTTTTTATCTCATAGGGTTATGCCAATGTAAAAATTGGTGTCTGGAGACACAGCACTGTAATTCCAAGAAAAATGTTTGACTTGATAATGCTTCCCTTTTTAAAAAAAAAAAAAAAAAGTTATGATCTAATTGTTAGATAGTTTCTTCATAAATCTGGTTAGGAAACACTTGCATGAGATGAGAGGTCCCTGCACTTGTTTGATATTTGGCAGCAGCTGATTATGACAGGCTGAGCTCTGCGCTATCAGTCTGGTGCTCCTGGCTGTAATGTCTGAAGTCTTGTGTAGTTGCCAAGTGGAGCTAGTCTGTGATTCAGTGAAATAAANTTATGCCAATGTAAAAATTGGTGTCTGGAGACACAGCACTGTAATTCCAAGAAAAATGTTTGACTTGATAATGCTTCCCTTTTTAAAAAAAAAAAAAAAAAAAAGTTATGATGTAATTGTTAGATAGTTTCTTCATAAATCTGGTTAGGAAACACTTGCATGAGATGAGAGGTCCCTGCACTTGTTTGATATTTGGCAGCAGCTGATTATGACAGGCTGAGCTCTGCGCTATCAGTCTGGTGCTCCTGGCTGTAATGTCTGAAGTCTTGTGTAGTTGCCAAGTGGAGCTAGTCTGTGATTCAGTGAAATAAAGTGAAGCTTTAATCAGTGAAACTAAGATAAAGACCCAAACCTTAAATTGAGCCATGAGGTATAGAAACAGCCACTCTGAAGAGTAAGTCATTTGTCCCCAAGTTCTTAATGGCCCTTTCTGCTTAGCAAATTTTCTGCTTTTCCTTATCTTCTTGTCAGCAGCCTTTCAGAGAGATTCTGAGGCTAGTGTGACAGACTAGACCAACCTACCAAAGGCAGCAATAGTGGTCCCAAATACATATACTGAAATCCAGTGGAGAGCCGAATCCAGCAACTGTGTTCCTGTCTCCTATACCATGTTGATGATGAATGCACAGGACAGCTGGTAGTTATCCAGTGCTGAAGTTTTGCTAATCTTCTAGATTTCCTCTGCTAGTAACCTTTTTAACCTAATTCATGATGTATCATTGCATTGGCTTTGCAGGAGGACAAGAACAAAACAGCTGAATAGAACCAAGTGCTGACAGAACAACATAGCTATGCTACTGAGCTTTTGTGCAGCTTAGCTAGCCATCCTTGCTGGTTTTAACGTTGAGAGCTTTGTATGTGTGCTGGAATTTTTAAGTTAATAGGAACACCATATAGAACTGCAGGCTTTTCAGAACCATAGTACAACTTGCTATTTCAAGGTCAGCGTGCCTCAAAACTTCATTGGCCATATCAAAGGCTAGAGAGGTGTTAGCTCTGTAACTGGTCATTTGGTGGTCTGTGAAGCGCAGCTGAGAGGTTCTGTTTGAATATTTTCACTTTCCATGTTAATATGCTTTGTAAAGGGCAATGTTTAATGTTGATTGAGTTGCATTGTAACTGTGATGGATAGAAGACTGCTTGATTTCTCCTTCCCACTTCCCAGCTAAGCCACTGCCCAAGTTATGCTGATTCTCACTATATTGAAAGATCTCACTAAATATTCTTTGTTGTAGCAAATAAGCTCTTCTTTGAAATATGTGAAATAATTTTTTTAGGGAAGTAGTGATTAAAAAAAAAAATGTTAAAAGTTAATGGGAGTACCTAAGCCTGACACACGAAAGGAATGTGCCTGAGGGCTGAAGAAGACTTCTCACAAACACATGAGATCTTACAGGTATAAATTGTGTGAAGTGTCAGCCTAAAACTATCAGGTACAAGACAGTTCTCCTTGTTATACAGAAAATTCATCAGGCTAATTGCAAGTTCCAGTCATGTTGCATGGAACATGGTTTTTGTCTCTTCAGTTTGCTGTAGAGGGGGAATGTTACACACCTGTGAACTTAATTTATACTTAGTGGAAAAAAAGTAGACCAAATTTATAGTAAAAATCACAAATTATTCAAATATGGATAATTCTAGGGGACGTTCTCACTGTTGAACCTGGGTTTTTATGAAAAAAAAGTTGAACTGTCAGTCTGAACTTAACTGTTTGACACTGACTTATGTTGTGCATTTACATAATGGATGCTTGTTTCATACTAACGTGAACTCTTTCAATATTTGACTTTGTGTTACTGCCTGTTTTGTAGGTGGATCAGCTTTCTTGCAATGGAGATAGAAAATTGCAGCCAGACAGGAGTCAGGCTATTCGGGAGAGGCTGAGGGGAAAAGGACTTCCCACAGGTAAGTGCTTCATTGCAGTAAGGGTTATGGCAATAAATACAGCCCTGTGGAAGACCAATTTTGGGTAGATTTTGTGGCTGAAGAAATTGAATAGTGGAGGACTTGCTGACATTCACAGAACTCTGATGGTTCAGTGTCGAGGTAAGTGTTGGTCATGGTGACATGAGAATAATTGTTTTAAGAAAATACTTGTCTTTTTCCAGTTTAGTCCTAATGGTAGGAACAGGTTTTTTAAAGTTCTTGGCCAAAAGTTTTGTTTCTGGAGAAAGGGAATCTTCAGCTGAAAGTAGGTTAGCTAGAGAAAAAGGAAGCAGCTTTTCTTAGTTCCTTCTTTCCTGTGGACTCTGCTTTCTCTTCATAGGTCTAGTTGCACACAACCTCTTTCTGTGGGAAAAGAACATTTTCTCAGATGTGCATTTTCTCTGCACATAAAGCTTTTTTCTGCCTCCTCTTTTTTCCTGAAGAGACAGATTATATGTTCTGTCACAGTTCTGCTCTGCTTTGACAGTGTGAGGTGAACATGGAGGCCAGGTAGGGTTGTACTGTGTGTGTCAGGAAGGAGACAGACTGTTTCAGCAGCAGACTGTTGCTGTTGCCACGGTGGAGGAAAAGGGATAAAGTGATGTAAGGATGTAGGTTGTCAGCTGATGCTGGCCATGACTTCATTAGACGTCCTTTTTTAACATCAGGGGCAGTATCAACTCTGTGCTAGGCTTCTCAGATAAGAGGATGTATTCTTCCAAAAGACTCATCTTGTATTTTTCTGGAATTTTTGTGGGGCTGGGTAGCAGCATTTTATAAGGCAACAGCTTGGACCACTCTGTCATTGTAATGCAGGCAGTGAAATGCGATAATCAGGTGAGACTATTCCTGCCTTAAAATGTTTATCTGTAAATGGAGTATTTTGGCGCTAGAATGCGATATCACCCACAAATACTCAATACCATAAGTGATAGCAACATGGTTTTCATCCGCCTCACATTATCTCTCTGCCTATTTACCACTAGTAAACTTGGAACAAAATTATGTTGCTGATGTACTGGAGTTGCACAGTTGAGGGTTTTTTAGTTGTGTCAAGCAACACTGCAGTGAATTGCAGGAACCAAAATAATCAATGGAGTTGTCAGTGGCACCAGAAATTGAAAAGTTATGCATGAGTCTGGCAAGACATTGGTGGTCATCTTTTATTGATTCTTTTGAGATGAGTCCTAGATTAGGCTAGTTTTTGATATAAAAACCTTATGTCAGTGGTTGCCAGCCCTTTCAGTACAGCACTATGTGTTTAGGAACAGTTTCTGGTACAAGCTGTCTCTTTGTTTTCTGGCACAAATGCACTGTTCTGACTGCTTTCACAGAGGGGTTGTTTTCTTGCTGGCTTTTTTTTCTTCTTTTCCAGAATATTTCTGTAGCAATAGGAAGATCTGTAGGAACACAGGGTTTGGGACTGGACCAATCTAGTTGACTGGATTTGTAAACCATGTAATGCCTTTCTTTTCTGAACGTAAGCCCTTTCTTAAAATGAATTCTTTCCCTGGTTCCCACCAATTTTATAAGTGTTGTACCAGAACCTTAGTGTTCTGATTGTTAAATTGTTTATTTTTTAACCCTATTCTTCCCAATTTCCAGTGTTATCATATTCACAGTTTCTTTACACACCTTTATTCTTTTGCCAGTACTAACCTATTCCATATTGCTCACCTTTTTTTTTTCTTTT
>VXBL01001108.1:50481-77755 GCA_013400195.1 Aramus guarauna
ATTTGAGCACACTACCATTTGGCTACTACCTCAAGCTTTGTCATTTCCATACCCTCTTTTCGTCCTCTATTCTGCTTTTTATTCTATGATCATCATAAAGTGCATATTTTGATAATGATCAGAATATTTAAGTCTTGGAGACATAGCAAGGTTGACTTTAAACTCTGTTCTCACTGTATTAGCAACCCTGATTATTGTCTTTGTTGTTTCTAGTTTTGTTTTCACTAATACAACTGAATAGTCTTTTGCTGGTTTACTTTTAATTTTCTTAGAAAATCTCCAAGTTCTTTAAGTGTTTGTGGTTTGGGGGGGGTTCATCTTCATTTGTTTTCCTACCCACAACTTTGTTTAAACTTTTCAGCAGTATATCTTAACAAAAAAGCCTTGTTTTAGGTTCTACTAAATTTTGGCGATCGAGGTAGTAGGTCCAGCCAGTATCTCCGTGGCTTTCTGGCTCAGTACTAGAGTGAATAATATCCCTTTAATGTCTGAAACGTTCTCTGAGGATTATGCCTTTAACTTAAAGGATATAGACTAGATGATCTAATTGTTGTGTTTCTACTGTATCCTCTGACTTGAAAAAAATGTCATAGCTAGAATATTCTTTCCTCTTATCCTTGCTTGTTTTGAATCATTTAGTATGTGTGACTGCTTCTGAGATGGTTTAGAGGTGTTGCTTTTTATTTTAATTACTGAAAAGTTCAGTTAGGATCCAATATCTGGATCTCTGAAGGGCTGTGGAGCTGAATGTTTGTCCTACTGCTGCATGCTCACTTGCCTTCTGGCTCTACCTAGGATTTACAGGGTGCCAAGCAGAACAGATACCCTGCAGTATGTGCACTTGTGAAATCACTGGGTGAGGGAAGAACAACCAGAGTTAAGGGTTCTCTGAGACTGAGGAGTCCAGTTGGCTCAGCTGCTATTGACCACTGAGTTCAACGGAGGGTTTTAAGTGACCTCAGTCCAAATCACTTTTTGAAAGGTTTCTCTTTGTAGGGAACATCACATTGTCTGAAGAGATCTAATTAAACATAATATTTACTCAAATAATATTTTTGAAATGAGTGAACTTGATAACCCCCAGACTATAAAATTGGCTGAATAGTCCTCGTCCTCCAACTCCTGTTTCTCTTAAGTTGATTGAAAGTGCATGCATGCATAGAGTATTACAGATAACGCATGGCACCACGGGGAATGAATGTTTGTGCATCACTGTTCCAGCGCAAACCTTATTTTGTATGTATCACTCCAAGCCTGGTCCCAAAGGCTGTTAATGAGTTATTAATGAGTCTCAGTTATTAATGAGATTCTCTTGAATGCTTGATTTTTCCTATTTTTAAGATGAACAGTCAACTAGCACAAATGTTTTTCAATTACTATATGGGTATTCTGATATTTTGGTGTTATGCTTCTTTCTTCCCTCCATCCTTAGAAAGCGGAAAAGTAGACTTTTTTCATGTTTTCTATTATTTCAGTCTTTATTTTCAGAAAAGAAGATAAATTGAAGTCAATTGTTCCTTGATTTTTTTTTTTTTTATGTCTTGCCTATCCTGCTTCCATTTGATGTGTTTCAGTTTCTCTGTATCACACCCATTTGATGTGGAACTTCCCCCCCCCACCCCCTTCCCCAAGAGGGTTGTGAACCCTCTTAGCTTCCCCAAAACCTTTAGCAATTCTACTAGTCCCAGTCCCATATCCTGATAATCTTAATAGCACCATTTTACTTCTCTGTTTTCCAATCTTAGATTCATTCCTTGATGTCCACTTCACTGAGACCGTGGGGAACATAGAGTATCAGCAAAATACAAACCAGAACAAAACAAAACCCCCTACTTAACCAACTTGGCTCTAGCTGGTTTCAGTTCCACTTGGCAGGTATTTGAAAGTTAGTGAGGACCCAGTGAAATGGATGTCTGGTATTAGTGAGAGGCAGCTCACATTTGATTCAGGGCAATTTAATGCTTGGTTATTTTTTTTTCTGTAATGGTATGCGCTGGTTTGCTGGTGCAAATTCTGTCAGTAACAGCACACATCAGCTGCCCTGGGGGCACAGCTTTCAGACTTCTGGAAAAGTAAGCTGTGGAATGTAGTGCTAATTATACTGATGATAACCTCATAGATTGAGGAGCCACAAGTAGAAAGCCAGATGAGGGCTTAAGAAAAATAGTAATGATAACAGGGAAGAAAAAAAAAAAAAAAAAACCCAAACATAATACTAACTCAGAAAAGCATAGAGTCCTTTTTTCCTCAGTTGACACTGTACTGTTCTGCTGCTGTGTGTAGTTGAAATATATGCCTCTTACTCCAGTTGCAAAGCAGCAGACACTTAGGTGGGAAGCTACCAGGCAGGATTATGATTCTGAGTGAATTGTGTTTCTAGTAAGTTAGAAGTGATGTCAGTCATCTTTAAACCCAAGCATTTAGATAAACTTCCTGTCTGAGAAGACACTTTGGGCCTGCTTTAGTGCTGAGACAATGGTGGAGGGTAGGCAGGGTGCATATAAGGATGTGTCTAATTTAACCAGTTATTTTCCCAGCATATTTAAGGAAGTAAATATGGTGAGCAGATGTCTTTCCTGGAGAGGACAGAAGACTTGTCTGATACGCACTGAAGTGAAGTTCTATTGAGTCATTGTGAAAATCTTAAAAAGAATTTTCAATGAATAGAATAGCTGTTATATGGAGGAAAAAAGCAGCATAGTGCTAAGGCATTTATTATGAACTTGAGAGTATCACAATGTTACTATGAGTATTGAACTTAAGGTAGCTGATAAATCATGCTAAGTTCATGAACATAGAGGTGGTTTAGCAAGAAAGATGTGCTCCTAGTTGGAGAGTAGCCAACCTTAGATATTTGCAGTCTTTGAAAAATGTTAAGATTTTTGCTTTAAATCTCTGAAAGTCACTGATGTTAAGATCAGTTTTCCATACTGTGGGTATCCAAAATTATAATTGCTGGGCCTTTATTGTTGGCTTAGGACAAATGTTTTGAAATATTTTTCTACTTCATGTGTTTAAATCGGATTTTTTGCTTTCCTTATGTACCAAGGTTGGATATTTTCAGCTGTTCATTTCTGTCTTTTTATGTTTTGAAGATAATTATTAAATTAATAAATAACTTCATGTTAATATTCTCCCCAATTAAATGTATTTTTTATCTCTTTCATGACTCACTTTCTGTGGACATCTTGTTGAATGAGTTTTATGACAGGGATGACTGCAGAAGTAATTTATTCTAAATTAATATTACAGAATGTTTGCTTTTAGTCAAGTTATATTTGTAACACAGAATTTAGGAACTGACTTAGCCAGCAGAAATAGGAGTGGTAAAACCTGGTGTGAGTCATCTGATACTTAAGTTTCATACTCAAAACACTTTAAACCTTCAGAGTCTTTAAGAATTATTTGTGGAAGTTGCTCGATACCTACTCTTTTGTCACACCAAAAGAATTTTAACTGTCAAACTCCTCCAAACATAAAGCAAGAATTAATTCACCATGTTACTCTTCACCACAAACTATGACACTCATTCTTCAAAAAGGTGCATAGTCTATTTAAAGGCCATTTGAAATCTCTGTAACTTGTATATGCCTGGCAGCCTGCTTCCCAGCCCTCTAGTAATTGAAATCCTGCACCAGGGAAGCATTGGTGAGTCACCTTGTGTGTTTATTTACAAAGTACCGATTTATGTTGATGATCTGTGAACACCAAGGACAGACCTTTGCAGAGGTATTTCATCTTTTAAAGAGATTTAGCTAACAAGAGTCTTGGCTATGCTTTCCTACCTCTGATTTTAATTCGAGTTGTGCATTGTGGTGGACCACCACGCGTTAACCTTGTATGTTACAATGCAACAGTTGTATCCTGCAAAATTCCAACCTTCATCTGCCAAAAGAATATATGCCACAACAATAAAGACTTGAAATGACTTTAGAAGATTAAAGTTCACTTTAACTGTACAAAACAGGAAATAATTGGAAATAGTGAACAAAATTTTAGATGTTGATAAACTCAGTGTTTAATTAGACTATACCCTGTCAGGTGCAGCAAAAATGGTAGGTGTTGTAAACTGAATAAAAGATTTTAAGGCTAAGTGAAGCTGCTTTTGATTTTAATAAGAAATTCCAGCATTTATTTACCATTGTCCAGAATATCAATTACTAATGTAGCTGCCCAGCAAAAACTCTCAGACAAAAGAAAATGTACCCTTTTGCTTTTGATCCAGGGAAATTGATTGCAGATTATGTTTTAGTTCCTGACCTGGATGAAAATGCAGCTTTTATTCTATAAAGAAATGGTTTATAGGGATGACCTCCATGTGCAAACTGTTACAGCTTACTCATTTTCTTGCTAAATCCAAGCTCACAGATTTAAGTTACAAAAAAACCCACAGCATAAACTTAATTCCATTGACTTGAAAATCTCTCATCTGGAAGTATAATCCTTGGGGTTTTTTTCTCATTCCCCTGTCTCCTCAGTACTAGAAAAAAGAACTCATTAGATGGAGAATAACTTCAAGAGTTCAGCAAAACCAAATAGCCAGATGAAGATTTATTTTTTTTAAATAGAAAAAAAATAAAAAGTTTTTTGCGCTCCAGAAACCAGTCTGTTTTCTTCCAATAAGTGATTCTGTTTGCATCTAGCAATATCGGTGGTTGGTGTTGGTAGAGATCTTTTAAATTTAAGTACAGTCACTACTGCTTTACTGAGCTTCCAGCCTGGCAGTATTGGAAGTGCTGTCACAGTGGTGCTGAGGACAAACTCAGAACTCTGAAGACAAAACAGGAATGGACACAAAGATCAGTGAGGAAACCATACCAGAGATGTCAAATGCTGTCTCTGTGCAGAAAAGCAGCTGTACCACTGCGCCTCTCCTGGGCTACGCAGAAATCCAGGAAGTGAATAGCTGGGTGGCTCTTTTGCCTACTTGGTGGAGAAATGTACCTAATAAAATTGGCCCATAAACCTGAGTGGGAAAGAGCAACAGTGCAGTTGTCTTTTCTGCAGAGGTGCTGAGGAAGGGAAGAGGTAAAATGTTGCATTTACAAAATGCTACTTGGCAAGGTTCAGTATGACTGTTCTGAAACGGATGCCTGGTTTCTGGAGCGATTTGGTTTTTTTGATAGAGGAACCATGTCAGTCCGAAGCAGAATGCAAATTGTTCTACAGGATTTATAGCTTGGCTATTACTTACAGTGCTTTCAACAGTCCTTGTGTCCAGCTCATTTCTTCCATCACAAAGAATGCATTGTTTTAGGAGTACTTCCATCTGAAACTTGGATTTTCTTAACAATTTAATAAAAGTAAAAGAAAGGAGGAGGTGCCATTCCTAACAGTCAACCCACAGGCCACATCTGGCTCTGTTGTCTTCTGTTTGGCTCTTAGCCTGCCCCAGAGGGATTGCAAACCCAACTCCTCCATCAGCTACCCACTCATATTTGAGAAACTAACCGCATTGTCTTGGGATAAGGATTTTTCTGTGATTGTGTTTTCTGCACAAAGATGGTGTAGGAGATGTTTTTTAAACTCCTGTATAATAATTTCCTCTTTTCAGACCTTCCAGTTTGGCAGTGATGGTGTGTGCTTTCATGCACATGCAGTCAATCTCTCTCTGTCCCCTCCAGCCCTTCTCTTCCTTCTCCCCCCACCCCACCATGTGTGTATGTATGTATATATCCATAAGCTTTGCTCAAATGGAGCTGGAAAAGGTATTCTGTTTTGTGTAAACAAAAGAAGGGGGCAATCAGAAAGACTTTAAAGAAACTTGAGCTGAGTGTATTCAGTAAAAGCAGGTACAGTGTGTGATGGCACTGAGTGTGTTTGCACTTACATAGTATTTGATTAATTGCCTGTATGATCAAGCTGGTACAGAAGTAATTGCAGACAGACTGAATTTAGTTAGAACCAGATAACAACTCTCTTGTTCAGAGGAAAGTCAACTAGATTACTGTCAGTGTGAGTAAAAGATGGTTTGTGAATGACAGTGGTGTCAAAGAGGGTGTAGTTGCATTCATAGCTGAAGACACCAAAGGAGGAAGGAAGCAGATCCATGGTCATTTAGCAAATGTAATATATGCTAGTTGAAGGTGTGTAGAAAACTAAATTTTCATTTTAGCACCACAAGGTAACTTCTTTGTGATTAATTGCTATTTTTATTGTACATATTCCCTCACTATATATTATACTTTGGAATCATGCAATTACTATAATTGCATTTGAATTATTTACAGTAATTATAAATAATTGCACTAATGTAACATCAAGTAGAGGATAAACACCCACGGGCAATATGTGAAATCAAGAACCTAGATACTATTCAGATGAGCATGAAGAAGAGTTTAGTTCAGCAGAGAAGTAATTGAGAAAGGGAGAAAGCACGCCTTTTGAAGTTACTTCCATGCTGTAGTATCTTCAAATACATTACAAATACAAGCTGTTTTTTTTAAAGGAAAGTCATATTATGAGTCTTGTCATCCATTACAATTTAAAGACATCAAGTTCCATTATCCAGTCAGGTTCCTTTTGCTCATTAGTTGGATCTTTATTCTTCATGTATCATATTTTTACTGGTAGTTCTTCCCTTCATTTTCCCATATGTTTCATCATAAAAGCTGGGGGGAAAAGTTGATGGATAAACTATGTATTGGCTTAATGAATTTGGACTTATGTATGCCATTCAACTGAAAATACATGTATTAAAGAAAGGCATATGATTCCAGTCTGCTCTGGTCTGGAGGTGTACTGTTAGCTGAAAGCTGAACTACAAAGCTTGTACTGAAAGAGACTTACTGCCCTTTAAGACCCTTGATCTAAGTAATGCTGAGATAGTGCATTGAGGAAGTCTAAGGGGGGGGAAAAAAAAAAGTGAAAACACCTTAACAGTTGATTTTGCATCTTAGAAAGTCTATAATAGTACTTATAACAAGTAAGGAGGAATGAGGACGGATTTAAGTTATTAAAAATAGAAGAATTGGCCTGGACTGATTGCTGGTTGGCTAATCCAGTTTTTTCACTGGTATCTGCAATTGAGTTGCTTCTGTACTGAGAAGTCTTGTCCTTGACCACTGACCTCTGCTCGCTGGCACCAAGAGCAGCATGCATTCTTGGCTGATACAAAGTATGGATCTGAAAGTTCTTTATTGCTGCTTTGTTTTTAGTTTGCCTTCTAAGGATGCCAAACCCAAGCAGGCTGTGCTGCACCCCTTGCCTCCAGTCTCTTCTTTACCCTTCTCTGAGGATGGTTCTTAAACAGATCATACTGATACTGTGAGCCACTTTTGGGAGATCTTCTTTAAATGACATTATGTAGAGAGGGATGGGTTTTGCAAAGGTGGGAAGAAGTGCCAATACTGGTGAAAAGTGGATATGGGGTGAGTAATAAAGGAAAGATGAAAGATGTCCAAGAGAATTTTAGAGTCTCAAGACTGAATACTAAGGCCAGCTGTAGATTCTTTTTGGTACCAAGTTAAAAACTCATATTGGCTGCATAAGTCAATGTGGATATGTTAGACCTGTACACATCTTCACTCAATGGAGTGGAAGAGCAGTGTGCTTCCTGATAGGACAGCTCATCTCCTGTCTCATGCAATTAGCTGAATGAGTGGCACAGCTGTACCTATGAGTACTTTTCCAGTCACTGCTGATGAGATAGCGTTCATGGCATTCACTTTTCCTCATGAGGAAGCCATGGGTGAGCGGATGACTTGGGGACTAGAAAGCATCTCTTGCGTGCCGAGGCAAGGAGCTTTTGTCTTTTGAGCCTCTGTGTGAACTGGAAGCAGCTTCTGTTACATCTAGTCTGAATGCTACAAGTCTATCGAAACTACAGCCTTGGTGAGGAGGATGCTCCTTCCCTCCTAGCATTCTTTTTCACTAGCAGCTGGGCTCTTTCACTGCAGTTCTCACCAGTGTACTATGGTGAGGATACCTGCTGGTACATAAAGTACGTTGTGGCTCTTTTCACTGGATGTGATCCTGAAACAAGATAATGCTTCAATGTGCAGAGACCTAAATGAATGATCTTTTCAACCAGGAATGTTCTTCTGAGTCATGACCAATGATATATCAAGTAATCCTGAATTTACAGCCTTGGTAGTATATTGGAGTTGCAGCTTTTTTTCTTTTTGTTTTTTTTTTTTTCTACTTTGTTTGCCATTGTTTTGTTCAGTAAGGTCTTGTGCATGTAAATACTTTCAGTGTTGAAGAGGTGGGTTTGTTTGGGGTTTTTTATGTTTAAAAATACATGTGAAAACAGTGTGTAGAAGAGGTTGGTTTGGGTTTTTTCTGTCTAAAACTATCTTGGAACTCTCATTATTCGGGAGGATTCTTGGAGCTCCTTTTGATTTGCTTTTTTGGTGACCATCTTAAATACTGCAGTGTTTTGATTTTTATCACTCTCTCAAATGATTGAGTAAAAATCCTGTTTAGAAATGTCTGTCCTTGACATACATGTACATGAATGTGAAGTATGTGTTTGCAGAATGTATATCATCCCTCTGCTTTAGAAAGATGGTGGGAACTTCACAGTGAACAGCTATTTTTAAAAGGCTTTTTTGTGCCTGTGAATATTATATGTAATTCACAAGCCTCATGAGGGATGTATAGTCTGAGAATAAGATAATAACATAAGATTTACCTGACCACAAGGATAATTATGTTTACTTGACTTTAGGATTAAAGCTGTATTTGTCAAATAGAAAGTGATGCATCAGATCCTTTCAGAAGATTAGTTCATTGTCATTAGCAATTTTGTTTTATTCTCTTGGCTGGAACATGTGAGAACTGTGTAATTCCTTACAAAACACTTTTTAGACAACCTGAATGCTAACATTTTACCATCGTGTATTTGTGTGTTGGTAAGAAGCGATGGGCTTCCCAGCCGCATTTGGCTTTAGTTTTGTGTGTGGGTTGTTTTTTTTGTTTTGTTTTTTTGTTTTTTAACACTTGTTGTTAGTTTAAGATTGCAGAATAGAAACTGAAAACTAACAGCCCCTCTTTAAATAGAGTATCAGTTGAAAGGTGTAAAGCCATAAGCTTTTAAAGCATTTCTATATACAATTATGAGCATCCTTAATGCATTCTGTGAAACTCAATGCAAAAGGATAATAGATTCTAGATAAAGATCAGCAGGAGCCTACTGTGCAAGTGGGGCAGTTGATATCAATGGATTTTGGAAAAGCAGGTGGAACTCAATGCAAAAGGATAATAGATTCTAGATAAAGATCAGCAGGAGCCTACTGTGCAAGTGGGGCAGTTGATATCAATGGATTTTGGAAAAGCAGCAGGCAGCACTGTAGAACTATCTTTGAGAGAAGGAGATACAGTGCAGTAATTTACTTTGGGATCATATCTACTTTATTTTATGAGGATGTCTTCGAGGCTGCTGCTTCTTAAAAGATGTACATGGTAATATCAGTAGGGAGCTAGCTCTAATATCACGTGCCACGCTGACTCCACCTGGGTGAGCACACATTGCTTAGGCAACCCAGCATGGAATATTTTCAGTTGGATTTTCTCATCAGGGCTATCATGATACCCTTCATTGAAGGACAATGAAGCTGGTGAAGGGTCTACAGCACATGCTTTATGAGGAGCAGCTGAAGGAACTGGGATTGTTTAGCCTGGAGAAAAGGAGGCCGAGGGGAGACCTTATCACTCTCTACAACTACCTGAAAGGAGGTTGTGGTGAGGTGGTTGTCCTTCCCTTTTCCCAAGTAAAGAGCAGTAGGATGAGAGGAAACGGCTGCAAGTTGTGCCAAGGGAGGGTTAAACTGGATGTTAGGAAAAATTTCTTCACCAAAAGGGTTGTCAGTCATTGGAACAGACTGCCCAGGGAAGTGGTTGACTTACCATCCCTGGAGGTATTTTGTGTAGGTGTGGTGCTTAGGGACATGGTTTAGTGGTGGACTTGGCAGTGCTAGGTTAACGGTTGGACTTTATGATCTTAGACATCTTTTTCCGACCTAAAAGTTTCTACGAATCTATTACAAGGTCAAGATTGCCATCTTAATGTAGTGCATATGCTGCAGATTGGAAAGATTAGACTTCATCATAATTTTTGCAATATACTTGGTCAGTTGGAGTTATGAGCAGATTACTGCCTATTGTGATGTCTACAATAGATTTTGGATTTTTGCAATTTTAATAATGCAGAAGCATTAAAAGATTTTAGTTTGCTAACAAAGTAGCAGGTGGATAGTCTTTGATACTAGTTTTTCTCTGGGATGTTACTGTTATAATGGTTATAAGTCTTTTACTCTGATCTCAGGAAGGCTTAAGAACTTAAAAGGTAAACTTGTAGGTCATCTGTTAATTTTAAACAAAATTGTACTTACTGATGTTTGCAATTAGTTTTGTAAAATTGGGCTATTACTTTGAGAAAATGTTATGCCCGAGACACACATGATCATCAAAACTTCTTGGTGACCATGATATGATATTCTTCAGAGTATCATATTTCATTGATATTACTCCACATTTGACAGTTTCTTTTATTCTGGAAGTAACTTCATGGTAAGGGAGAGGGAGAATTTATTCATGAAGCATAAAGTGTACAGGCTTGTAGAACCACTTTGATCTTAGAAGCTTTGTTGGTTTTGTTTTAGACTATTCTTTATCTGGAGTGTCTGTCATAACCAAAAATAGTCATTAAAGGAAGATCGGGGATTTTTAAAATTCCTAACTACACAGTCATTCTTCTCTTACTACTGATACTAGCGCAGGGCATCTGTAAATCTGTAGAACAAACCTGGACTTGTCACTAAAAATTGTAGGTGGTGTCTTTGGGTGTGAGAGGAATTTCAGATTGATGATTAAACAGCACTTTCGGTGATAGTCCAGACTATTTTAGAAATAAAACAAATGACAAAACAACTTTCAGCATGTATGTGATAGTATTTTTTTTTAAGAATTAATGCTGAATTATAGTAGGCCACAATTTTTTCTTGAGCACTTCAGAAGTAAAAGAAATAAAATGCCTGTCAGATATGAAGTAGTTGGAGAATGCCAATAATAAATTAGAGTAGTTGGAGTTTGTTGTTTGCATGGCAAAATCAAGGCCAAAATGCATGCTCAGAATATACTTTAACAGTAAGTTGTGTTGCACTCTTGTGTATTAAGTAAAAAAATTACATATATGAAATGTCTCCTTATTCCAGGAAAAACATTGGTGATCGATGCACCTGATGGACACAAAGCTCGCTTCTCTCAACAGACCATGCTTAACAAAGGACTTAGCAAGTCTATGGGATTTCTGTCCATTAGAGGAACACAAGGCGAGGAAGAGTTTTTCCAGGGCGTTTCTGCAGATTACAACTCAGGACAGGAAGATGTTTTCTGTCCTCATAGATGTAAAACCAATGAATTCGAAAAAAAAGGTCACTTTCATACAGATGTCACTCCCAAGCGGAAAGTATGGGCTTCCTCCACAGATTTGCTTTGCACAACTGACAAGGCAGCTGAGAGGGACCATGCTGGAGGCTCTCATGGACACAGCCATCAGTGTGAAGCATTTACAGTACGGACTTCTACTACTACCAGAAACAAGGAAGCAAGATACTCTGACGGGAGCATAGCACTGGATGTCTTTGGACCACAAAAACTGGACCAAACACGCCATGTGCCTGAGACATCAACTTCTGCAGCAATATCGAGTGCCTTTGACAGGATAAGAGAGAGACAGAAGAAGTTGCAGCTTCTGAGGGAAGCTATGAATGTAGAAGGTTAGTGAAGTTTTTTGAATTTCTGAGTATGCTAGTCATTAAACAAAGATTTCTCTTTATGATAAATTTGAGTTCTCTTGTAGCAGCTCTTGAAACTGCCAAGATCTTTGCTTCATCTTTTTTTTTCTTTTTGGTAAAGTGAAAGCATTAGAATGTCTGTTGCCAGTGAAGATAAATGTGCTTGTCCAGATTGCTGACCCAATGAAAATAGTTGATCTCTGTAAGTCAGCCAGTATGAAGTTCATCAATTAAAATTAGAAAAAGAAAAAAACTTGGTAACAGCCAATTGTCAAGTAATTTTCCTTGAAGGAAAATCCTCATCTCTAGCTATTAGAGATGGATTTATAATGCAGAGGAAAGGGAGAATTTCATGTCCAGATCTCTCAGTTTTTGCACTGTATAACTGGATGATGCAGTTAAGTCCTTAAATATGAAATTTTTTAGGGACTCGTGTTAAGATATTTACCTCAGAGGGAATACTTGGCAACAAGTTCTATCAGTTAAATAAAAGAACACATAGGGGGAAAAAAAAGTCTTTGTTCTGTGGAAACGTGTCAAATGATCTTATGCAGAACCCTGTAAGGAGAACTGCATATTTTGTTTGCTTTGAAAATGTGATATGATTTTCAGAGGTTGTAAATTTGAGACAGTTGGATAGAAACTGAGAGCAGGTCATATTCTGCTTGTGATGGGCCAGAAGATGTAATTTAGTCATCTAAGGTATACAGTAGATGAGCTGTATGTACAGAGCTAGCTTGGTCATTTATTCAGGTGCATTCCAAATCCATACATTTGAAAACTCATGGCTGCCTTTCTGTGAAAACAAATAACTTTTGCCTCCTTTTCCTGCACTGAGATGTAAACACTTCCTTATTAAGGATAGACGATAAAGCCTTTTATCAAGGCTGAATTTCTAAAAATGCCTGTTCGTGCCCCTTGTGGCCATATCAGGAGATGCTTATAGTGCAGTTAGCGTGGGAAGCCAGTTCTTTCTCTCCTATGCATCTGAGCCTTGTGCTCCAGAAAGGAGGAGTGTTATTGAAATGGCATAGGCAGTTTAAAAAGCTGCTGTGGTTTCTGTAGTTGTACAGGCAAGACAGCTGGAGGTTTTTTGTAATATCAAATTAGCATCTTCTGATGAGGGTTACATTATAATGTAAAGGAATGAACATAGATGGAAGTAGTACTGTGGAGATAGCATTGTTATCTCAATAGAAGTTCACCATCTATAATTATCTGCCAAGATGTTTGATGGGGTACAGGGAAGGTTGGTTGTTTTTTGGTTTAAGAGCTTGAAATTGAAGGGGACCATCTCAAGTATATGAGTCAACTCGGATCTTTGGAGATAGGCAGCTCACAAAGTTTAAGAGGAGGCCGCTCCCTGCATTGGGAAAGCTTAATAGCCTTGTTGTTCAGGAGTGCAGGTTTGTATTGCACAATAGCAAAACCAAAAGCTTGGCCAAACCCATTGATGAGCAAGAGTTTATCATTCTCATTCAAACAGATGGGAGATGGCAGAAAACGTAATGTGCCCGTGCTTTGCAAACTGAGATAGGTCAGATGCATGAAACTACTGGATTCATAAAGGGAATAGGTGAAAGTGCAGTCAAAGTAAGCCGGGAACTGGGGCTTAATAGTCACAGGAGCTGAGTGACAGGGAAGATTGAGGCAATACCTAATGACTCAGTGCCCACCCATCCTGAATTCACAGTCATTACTTGCTGGAAAAAGAAACAAAGATACTTTCTCAACAGGTAGTTGAGTTGCAATGTTCTTGTGTTCTGAATTTTCTACTTTGAACAGAGGAAGGAGGTATGTTTCACTCTTGAAGTTAGGAGTGTGTGCTCTACTGTTTTATTTTAGGGTCTCCTTTTTTTTTTTTTTTGTCAGTTAACTACTTAAAGAAAAATTTTGGGCCAGAACCTAGTTGTGAATGTGAATTTTTACTGAGAGCCATTTAAAGGAGTATTTTAGTAAGATGGATGGGGAATACTTTTTCACATAGGAGTTAGTTGCTGTTGTGTTTCATGGGGATTGAGAAGCCTGACTGAAGGTATTCTATTATGCCTTAATGAGCAGATTGACAAAAGCCTTAAAACATAAGTCTGCTAGTCTGTTAAGACTTCTTTCCCTTTTCCTTTTTTATTCTATATGTTTTACTACTCCTTATCTTACATCTTGTTTATAACAGATGAGTCCTTTGAGATCTTTCATAAAAGGAGTCTATTAGTAGTTTCATCTGTCAAAGAAATGAAAAATGCAGTCTGGTTTTTGTGCATTACTATTGTATGTAATTTTCAAGCACTTAGTGGGTAGACACATATTTCCAGGCATTATCAAGTGTGTGTGGAATTGCTCTTCTGACATAAACCCAGCCTAGCTAAGAGATATGAGCAACTGCGTGGAAAGCTGTGGTAAATTATGTCACTTATCTTCATAAAGGTAGCAGTGGCAGTTTCCTGGGCAACACTTGAAGCAAGGGTATCTTACTGCCTACAGCTGGTAGTCACACAGCAAATAGGCAGGCAACAACTGGAAAGGAAGTGGAAAAGAAGTCCACAGAAAATGACAGCAACTACTACTTTTTCCCCTATATGGGACACAGTACGACCTCACAGGAGAGGCATTGAAAGGAAAAACAGAGAAAGAGAATAAGGTATTTTGAAAACTTGGGTAGTCAGGAATAAGGGGTTTGTTCTGCTTGGGACGGGGCGGGGAGGGATGGGCAAGGAGTCATGGAAACAGGATTGGTGCTTGAGTTTAGCAGAAAGAACACAAGCTGCCATCTCTTTGGCGAGTTTGGAGATATTTTCAATTTGGTTGAGTAAGTTGTAGTAAGCCTCTGCTTCTGGCTGTACATTGTTTTTCAGTTTTTGAATTGTGAAGTGACATTGGACACTCTGCAGGTTAAACTTGGCCAGATAAAACTTTCCTCCTGAAACTACAAAGGAACTCAAGTGACATGTGGCTTATTTCTTCTTTAATTTATTTTGGGTTAAGCGGGCAAACGTTTTTGTTATTCATAAAACCTTAAGAAGCTGACTGTCTTGGAAAAAGAAAATGTTCTCATACACAGACTCTGGTATGCCAAGCTTTCACTCAGAACAGATTTTTACGATCCAAGTTATAAACTCATGAAAAGTAGAGTTTATAGTGGAAAGAATGTCAGACCTTTAATTACAGCTGTGCTGTAATAGAGTAGTTTGTAGGGAGCTGCAGACCATCTAAAGTGCACTATAATCTACAGTCAGAACATTTCAGATTTAGCCTCACAAGCTTTCCAAAGAAAGTGTCATTGCAAGTGCCTTGCTCATGAACTTGCTGGTTTATGCGTTATTCTGCTATACAGTTTCAGGATTGAGGTTGTTTATCTCTTGCATACTGAAGATGATTGTTTATGATTAGGTGCTTAGCCAGATGGGGGGAAGGGAAGGAGACTGCTGACTGGCTTCAGGTGTAGCCAATTCTGAACACTAAGAACAGACTGCAAAAATATGTGTTAATCCTGGCAAGAGATAGGAGAGTAAGTTCTGCATCTCCACTGTTACTATTCGTTCTTGGTTTTGTTATGTAGGTTTTGTGAGCTTAGGCAGAATTGCTCAGAGTTGTGAAGTTGTTAGAAGTTAAACCCAAGCAATTTATCTGTACCAGGAGAACAGATTTTGGTTTTGTTGTTCTTTTGAAACTTGGAAATTGTTGCTTGGCACCAACTGATAGAATCCTGTTTCAGAGAGAAAATAATATTCTACCTTTTAGATTTTGCAAGCCTACATTGCCACTCAAGAGTGTGAAAGCATAATCTGTTCTCCCTTGCTCCCAGCCTTCTTTGCCTTCTCACCCACAAGAGTGATTGTATCTTCTGAGACTTATGAAGTGTAAACACACTTCAGTTTTCATATCTCAGGTCTGCCTTCAAATGACACAATAGTAAGGCACAAGGCTGTGAGACTGTAGCCTTGTATGAATCTCTCCCTTTTATTTGCTTAGGCAGCTTCCCCCCTTGTTTTTAGTGTATGCATAATTCAAATTGAATTGGTTTATGTGTTACTTGAGTGAATGTGCATCCTTCTTTTTTACATGCAGTTTTGCTTATGAGGATGTTGTACACGCGATGCACAAGGGAGCAAGGAGTAAAGATTGCTTATGTCCTGGTGGAATATGGGAGCACAGAACAAGTTAGGAGAGTAGTAATATAGCTGGTGGTGGGTTAAATAGCAGACAGGGAGGAAAAAGAGGGGAGGATACCAAAAAGCTGATCTTTCTGAAGCTTTGAAATGCTGAATCCGGGAATGGGGGTGGTTTGGGAATATTCTCAAGCCTTTGTTAAATGTTTTTGCAGTTGGGAACCATGTAAATCCCAGAGCCTCAAGCTGTGTTTACCCCTCTCTTTTTTTTTTTACCTTTGATTTTTCCAGCTGAAAACCCAGATGATGAAGTCTTCTCTCTTCTCTCTCCTCTTCTCTCTCCATTTATTGCTCTCTGCTTCATACAATCAGCAAGAAGAGGCAGTAATATTTTGTGTTTCTAGAGATGGGTCTCTGCCTCCTGAGTCTCTTGTTTCTTTATCTCACAAAATGATGTTTTCAGTAGCTACCCTGAAGACTCATCTAGACTCTGTTTATAACACTTACATATTATGACTGTATGTGTCCAGGTGGATAGTTATGGTTAGGGATGCTCTAAATGTCTGGATTTTGAAAGCTCTTAGTTTGAAGCTGCATTTTTTTAATCAGGGAAAATTTCTGCAGGTAATCAGGCAGCTGTTGGTGGTAAATTTATCCCAACAAACAAAGCCACAGAGATTTGAATTTGGGAGCTTCTGTAGAAATGGGTTAAATGAGAGATTGAATTTAGGGCAAAAGAGGACTAGCTGCTTTTACAAACTTACCTCTGAATTTAGTGAGGTGCATACTTTCTTTTTCTCTTGAATTGTATGTACTCAGTCCATGTGTAGGCTGAGCAGAGGAAATGCGAGTCATCCACAATGGTGTATCTATTTGCATGTGAAAGCAAATTAAGGCTGGGTTTATACAGGTCTTACAATCATTGTGCTGCAGTATGATTTAAATTCAGTGGTGGTGAAATGGATTCTCATGTGGTTGGTATGTCCGGTAAGGATAAGGTTCAGTTAGAATAATATTCAGAAATTGTATTAATGAAGCTGAAGGGTAGGATAAAGAACTGATGCTAGATAGAAAACTTTCAGTTGTTAATTGTACTGAGACTACAGAAGTTGGCTTTTCAAGGAAAAAGAAAGAAATGTTTGTGGGATTTCTGTGAAGTACAAGTACTCTGGCATCAGCCACTATTATTTTGTTCTGAATTACATAGTTTAGCATCAAGTAGTAAAACAGCTCTTACAATTCCATAATTGCATGTCAAAGCAGCATTGCTTTATCGAGCTTTCAGCAGTTCACACAGTCTGGGATTATCAATTTTTAGTCAACACATCACATTCTCAGTGGACAAAACATTTAAATTAAAACAAACACCTTTATTGGTCACACTTTATGTCTGTGTCCATTTACATACCTTATCCTAGATGGCATGATCCAGATCTAGAAAAGAAGGCTGTCTTTCAAAGTACAAGACACTGAGTTCTTACCAGAGCCTGGAGTTGTTATTTTTAATCTTGCTGTTTTCCTTTCCAGCCTAGCCCTGGAGATGTGGGTTTTTTCTGTAATTCTACAAGGCTCTTTTTCTTCCTGTCACTCAGATCCTGCTGGACCCTATGCATCATAAGTCCCTTAGGCTCTCTAGGGAGTTGCCTGTATGGCTGGTGACTTGGGCTGTATGCACTATACAGCTTTTTCATTTAGAATATGGGTGGTGGAAATCTTGCAAGCTAAAATGAGCTGCTCCTCTGGAAGGCTGAATGGATTTGTTTCCCTTGACCACTTGTTAGATACGAATCCTTATCAGGGATTTATTCTGCATCTCTACATTCTTCCTGTTAAACCTACGCTGCCTTGCATAAGATAATTCAAGTTTTCTTAGATGAAAAGAGGAAAAGGAAGACTCTAACCTATTGGTTAAACTCTTGTGAAAGAAGCAACTCCCAGCCTCTCCTAAAGGCTGTTAATGTGTTTTACATGGTATTATAGTAACACTCTTGTGAAATAGAGACACCCACCAATAAACCTCAAAGAGCAAACAAGACCTCCCTCTGCTATGAAACTGCCTGTTTGACTCTGCCATCTTCTCTGTCCTTTTCATTCTCTGTACAGCCAGTAATGATTCTGTAATAGTATATTTGAAAACCTATGTATCTAATGTGAGTCATGTGTTTAGGATAATGAAATTCCAAGCTAAATGTGGTTCTGTGATTTCTGTTGAGGTTGGCTGAGATGAGGCTTTCTGTAAATTACTTGCCTAGGCTTGCATGTCTTACCTTGCACAAATAGTGTGTTTTGTTGTTTTATGCTGCGTTAGGTGTGTGTAAGGTTGTGCTCTGCTGGCTTTGATAGGGAGTTTGAAAAGCACTGCTACAGCACTGAGGAGCACAAACACAGATTGTTCAAGTTGTAATGCTCCATTCATCTCTGCATTGTGGTGCTGCTGCATGTTGGCTTATTAGTACAAGTTTTATGTCTTCATTTTAGTTATGGACTCTTAAACCATGCTTAAACTCAAGTTTGTTTTCCTACTAAGTTATGAAATAATGTGAAGTGTTCTGGTAAGAGACTAATCTAAACACTGAAATGTTAAGAAGAGTAACTGATACAATTTTTGCTACAATGTGTTTGATGCGTCTAGAATTTAAATTAATTCTGAAGTCTCTCTTCAGTCACTGAAAATGGTTTAAAAAAAAAAACCAACAAAAAAAACCACAAACCAAGGCCATTCAAAAATCTGAAAGAAAAGCTAAAGACAACAATAAACAACTTACATTGTTGTCATCTTTCAGTTGCTTCCCAGCCAGACAGGCTAGAAGTTTGTCCTCGTTTTTGAAACTATTGCACAAAAAGCTTAACTTTAACTTGATCCCAGAATTTGTGACCTTTGGAAGCCAGTTCTTAATTAGAAGTTTGGCTTGGACATGATCCAAGTGTCTTCTCTGAAGTTAAGTCCTAATACGATATGTTCAAATTGAGGAGAATTTGCTGTAGGAGAGGAGACAGCATAAATTATTTGGGTAATTTTGTAAGCATTATAGATACAGTAGTCTCAATAATTACAATTGAATTGAATGTTTGCCCCAGGAAAGATTAAGTCTGGTTAAAAGCAGGTGTGGCACTGGGGGGATGTGTAGGGGGTGTACATAGACGTGTATAAACCAGCAGAGAACTGGAAGGTGGTTGCCCCAGCAGCAAACAGTTCCACATCTGTATGTGTTTTCCTTCAACTGAGCAAAGTGAAGGAAAATCTAGAGGATTTACCCCGAATTTCAGGCTGTAGCTTCTTAAATGCCTTTAAACTTTTGTCCCTAGGCTGATAGTCATTGATGCAGCCCCATGTGGAAAGGCTGTAAAATGCCTCAAGAAGATGAGAATACCTTTGCTTGTGTTACTGGGATAAGTTGTATGGTCTTGCTTAGGGAGAAAGGTGTGACAAGAAAGGAGAGTAGTCCCATCTCTGTCTCTACTTGTGAATGCTGGGAGAATATGTGTAAACCTAGGTGGACCTCATGTGGAGGTCTGTGAAAACATTGAGATAAGCAGTGACTGAGAACCTTGCTTTATGTTTCTTGGCTCGTGAACTTACCCCTTGGCCTACAGCAGGACACCAACTCCTGCTAACAGAATGAGTCAAGAGAAGTCAAATACTCTGCAGAGTCAGCTATCATGCCACCACATACAAACACTTGTTTCGTGTTTTAACTGCATATTTCTGGTTTAACCACTTTACATTTATTTTTGCAAAATTTCATATCTCAGAGAACCAGGACGGAGCCACAATTTGTGTGCAATTCAGGAAGCCCAGGCTGCTGACTAGATGGAAAAAATAAAATCTCATGTTATATTGTTCCCTTTCCATCCTCTTGCTTCAAAGTCAGTTTAGCAGACTTGAAAAACCTACAGGTAACTACTGGGAAAGAAGAGATCTGCTTTCAGTTAAATGTTTCAGTACTGTAGCTGCAGTGTCATGTTTGGATTGATGCCTTAAAGGGCTGGGAGTGTTTTAAAAATACATCTCCAAAAGCTACCCACTGAATTTGGTTTTGTTTTTTTCCCTTGTTAGGCAAGTAATTGCTAGATTGGCAGTAGATTTCTTTGTTATAAAATCTAGAACGCTGAAAGTAGCCATTGTGAAAGACTGAAGCAACCTCACCCCCTGACACTCCTCCCAGTGAATTCTCTTCATCTTGCTGTGGGTTGGTTTGCAGATGTGCAAGCAGTATTGCTCGTTTCTGAGAGTAATGTAAAACGTCCGTAGGATTAATTGGGTTTTATGATACTAAACTGTGTGACTGGGATGGGCTGGCAGGAGCAGTTGGTTTCATGGGTTGATGGGTGACTTTACTTCCTTATCCCAGTTTTCTTAGAGTCTTCTATTTGGTGGGACAGTGGGGAACTGCACAACCCAAGTGAGCTGGTAGAAATGGGGCAAATGCTGGCTTTTAAGGAGGAAGGTTTTGGAAACAGGTATTCCATGAACTAGTCTTTGATCTTGGTCTACTGCATTATCTTGTATCTTTTCATGCCTTTTTCCTGTTTAGAATTTTCCCTGCTTCTGTAGGATGTCTGAATGAGTAGTGCTGTTGACTGCATGTCTAATTTGTCCTCTGATCTAATACAGGTGATGCTGCAGGTTTATTGTTCTTGCAGGATTTTTCACCAGGTGTGTTGTTTTCTGGATGTGGGAAGTTGGAACCTCTGACTTCCTTTTTACAGCATCCAGACTCATCTGTTCATGTATTCCTTATTTTGTATTCACACATTTTATATTTTTTGCTGTGGTGACTTGCACTTGTCTTCACAGCAGTTACATGTGTTTTCTCTATTTCACCAACTTTGGTTTCAAAAACATTTAACTGTAATTGGACCAGAAACAGCCTTCTGCAAATAAAGACACCTAAAGTTTTCTCTCACTTACACAGTGAAGCATTGGTAATCCTAAAATGTAGGGACTATTTTGTTTTGTTTTCTGCTTTTACACACACTATGTGGTTGTTTGTTGGCTTGTGCATGGGAAAGCTTTGGGAGATAGTTGCAAATGTCAAGTACATATCCCTTCTGTGGAGTCCTGTTATCCGCTACGTTATTTAAAGAATACACTGAGACTAGGAACTGACATTGCTGTTTTGATTTTTCATCACATGCATTTAGCTGTTCTGGTTAATTTATTAATTGATGGGGCTTATTAATTGATGGTTAATCATATTTTCTGGACGTGAAAGACATGATGAATCAATTATAATTTTCCAGTTCCTGTTTTGTGGATATTTTTCATCAGGAAGGAGCCAGGGACTGAGTCCTAGTGGTTGCTTTCTACACGCAAGAGGTGCACACCAAATGTTCTCATCAGTGTTGTTTGCAGGAGGGATTGGGTTTTGTCCCGGGTTTTGTTGTTCTTTTAAATACTAGTTTTAACTTGGAAGTGATGATAAGAGAGAAGTTCAGAGGTGACGGCTGTTAGGATAGCCAAGAGAGGCCAAGCCAAACCGCAGAACCCTCAGGCTGCGGGGACAGAATGGAACTGCACAGCATCCACTGAGTGTTTGCTTTCGGTCTCCATAGCCACCCACAGACATTTAAAAACATTTTGAAAAGATTTCAAAAAAATTCAAAGGTTAATTTTTGTTTGACTTTTTTTTTTTTTTGCATTAGAACTTTTGCTCTCTTACTCTTCTGATACCTTGATTTAAACTTTCAGAGCCTTTGAGAAGGTACAGATCTTACCACAGCGATGTTTATAGTACTTCGAGTGAAAGTCCATCTGTTATTTCTTCAGAACCAGATTTCAGGCAAGGTAAGACCTGTGCTTTAGAAAACAAAATGAAATAAACCCCAAACTCACAAACAAAAAAAACTTAAACCAAACCAACTAAACAAAAAAAACCCCAAGTAAACAAAAAAAAAATAAAGAAAAAGGTTCAAGATAAAAAAATAGATCCCAAAAGTATGAAGTTAAATCTTTAGTAGGAGGCTTGATAATTACCACTAATATGAAGTTGTAAGGTGATCTCATGTAGTTACAACATTGTATACGGTTCAGCATAATTGGCATAATTCTGTTCAGAAATGAGTTTGACATTTAGCACTCTAGAAGGGAAGTTGGTAGGTAAAGCTGGAAATGGTTAACTTTTTACTGGATTGCATTTTTAAATAACATGCTATCTTCAGAGTCGTTGTTAGTGTACAATAACAGTAAATTGCAAAAGCTTTAAATGGGACATACGTGGTTTAATTATTTTTATATCAGTGGGGTTTACTGTGAAGGTTAAATGGTTGATAATTTATAGGCCAAAGATTTCAGTGTAATGCAAAAGTAGTACATAGTACAGGCTGTTTGTGTGATAAATTCAAGTAAGTTCTATGAAATCAATGGCTTGGAAAAGCAGGAGATGGTATGAAGGATTGTTCACTGTTATATGGCAAGAAAGGTTTTCTTTACACAGTGGAAGCACAGCATGGAAGGAAACACTTGGGAGTGTTTTTTTGAAAGAAGCGCTGGAATGATGAAAAGAAGTCAGGAGGGAAGCACAGTTGAAACAATTAGGTTCGCAAAAATCATAAGTGATGGAAACAAACCATTTGATGAAAATGAGGAAAGAAAACAATAGTTAGGAAGCTAGAGTGTAGCTGTACTGTATGTATTCTGTACACACAGAATTCCAACCCAGCCTCCCTGTACTCACTGCTCTCTCAACCTTACTTGCCTTTGACTGTTCTCCTATTTACTGAGCCAGAAGCCTCAGGAGCAGTAACAATGCATTTCCCTTCATTTTCTTGCCCTTTAGAACAGGCTGTTTATGTTTTCCAGTCCAAAGTCAACAGCTCCTAAGTTTGTACAGGCAAGAAAGAGCTGCTTTCTGGCTACTAGTAGTAGTATTGCTGGAGTCAGTGAAATGACTGTCAAAAAGAACTATTTCTAAATCAACGTGGCTGTAATGTGTTCTGCAAGAGCTCTCCTGCTAGCTCTGTTTATTGAGTGTATAGCAAGAGATGAAAGTGTAGTAGTTCGGAAAATCAAGCTCTTGAGTGTAGAATCTCAGGTGCTGCTACAGGAAGAAGTACCAGGAAAGGAGATAACTACTACATAGTTACATAGAATAGCAGGTTAGTATATTGCCAAAAGAAAACAAAAATTGATAAATTATGAGGAGGAGTCAGATTCCAGGAACAAAAATTAAACACAGGAGCTCAGCAATATACTGGTTTCTTAACTCCCTTCTTGTGAACTGGATGCATAATTACTTTACCTAGCTGCTCTATTTCTGTTCTGGAGTGGTTTTGTATGATGTCTCTGCCATATATGTGTCCCAACTCATGGCTGACAAAGAAATGTTTTACCTTGGAAATGTGTTTATACAATTGTGTGGGGTTTTTTTTATTGTGGTTTCTTTTAGGCCTTTCATAGTATTCGTGTTCAAAGGACTTGAGTAGTGCAGCTATCTTTGTTGGGGGAAACTATAAGATCACTTTAAGAACTGAAATAAACTTCATAACAGTAGTTTGTCTAATACTGTAATGCCATTGTGCAGAACACATGAATCTGATTCCTTCTAAGTAATTGCATATGACTGATAAGTCCTTGATTTTCAGGTGGGGTTACTCTGTGTGCTTTGTTGCCCAGTCAAGTATTAATTTGTCTTTTGGTTTGCTAGTGAGAAGAAATGAAGGTTTCAAGAGAGATGATGCCAGTGGTGCTTTGCCAGATGCTGATGATACCTCCCCGTCAAGTCAAGCTAATTCTCAGAGGGCAAGGTAAACCCTGTGGAAAAAATATGTCTTGGAGGGCTTTGTCTTTATCAAAAAAAAAGTATTTTAAATTTGCAAGCAAATTTTTCACTCCCATCCCAGTTTCTGTTTGCAGTTAAAAAATGGCATGTTGTACTTGAAAGGAAATAGCATTTCAGAATTACATATTGCAGTTTGAAGCTAAAAATGTTGTGATGCGCTGTGGTGTAGAGGTAAGTATACCAGTTAGGAGGACAAATTCAGTTAATTCATATTTAATGGAGACTGGGTTGTACTCTGTCGAGTTGCTATATCTGTCAGAAGGTCATGGACTATATTCTGCTTGGACATATTTAATAGTTTTTATTTTGATTATACTTTTCCAAAATAAAGTTTTGGAAAGTACTGATATTAATACAGATTCATCTGCATTTTTTCATTTAATAAGGAAATGATAGCACGCTTATTTCTCTGAAATAAGCCAAAGCCATACATTTGATATGGTTGTGTTTGAATATTTTTTTTTTTTAATACCTCAGCGCTGATTAGGCAGGCCAGTTCAGTAACAGTTTATGGGGGTTTTTTAAGTTTATTTAGCTGTGCTGTGTGTTTGAATATTACATCTGTTTGGGTTTTATTTTTACAAGTGCTGCTCATCAATATTGCTTTAAAAAGTAGTTTTTGCTTTGTACAGCATCTTTGTATGGCAGAAGCATATCTTGCCATACTTGTTAGGTTTTGAGGGTGTTTCCACTCTAAATGTTTGAGAATTTTTATAGACATTTTGGATGGATTCTGCTAGAGAACTTTTGTTTCTATTTACAAAATATTCAGAAACAGAAAGTAGTATGTGGTATATAAATGAGTCACATTGCTGGAAATGCATCAGGCTTATGCAAGTGAAAACGCCATAGTAAAACACTATATACTTTTTCATGGTTTGTTTTACGTTATTTTATATTGCTCTGTTAAGACTAGTACCTTTAATGGACGTAATTTGTGTATGTGTGAAATCTAGAAGGAAAATAATTGTTTTGTAAGTGCAGCATAGACTTACCTGTTGTGCTTAGCAATGGAATGAATTTTACATGTATGTAACTATACAGTCTGATTTAAAGGATTAGTATTCTTTTGAATCTCCTGTTTCTGCTTGGCATCTTCTCTGTGTCTTTGCTAAAAGACACCACTCTGCACTTGCACAAAACCGTCATGGTAGGGTACCACAGATAGTTGTTTACTGAGTTCAATAGTTGTTCTCCCATTTTCATAAGATGAAAAAGTTGGGTTTTTTTAATCTAAGTACCAGACTAGTAAGTATATCCAAGATGGAAAAATGAGGCTGAAGTCCTGAAAGCTAGTTTTACTAGACCTATTAAGAAACAGAAAAGCAGCCATGAGCAGAATTTGGTCCTAAAATAATACTTAGATAATATCTCTGTTAATTATGTGAGCTGAATAGAAAACAGTGTGTGCACACTCCTTCTCCAACAGCTGTTAAAACTTTCCAGTGCTAACAAGTGTAAAAAGGAATACTGTCAAAACTGGTAGCTAGTATAACAGGGAGATTTCAAAGAAAGTAACTTAATATTTTTGTCCAGAACATTGCATGTTGCTGCTTTAAAATGTCCTGTGTTGCAGAAGACCGTGACTTTTATAACTTCAGAAATATTAGCTCTCAAAGTAAAACTCTTGATAACAAGTAGCTCCAAGGAGCAGATTCTCAGAGTTTACATTTTTTTGGTTGGTCATTTGGTTTCAAGGTTTGGGGAAGTATATGCAACTTAATCCCTTACTTGAATTGCATAAAAAAACCCCAACCAAAAACCAGTGAAGCTGTTCAGAGTTGTCAGCCAGTGCGAGTTGTGCTGTTTTGGTGGGCTGGCCTGCTCGTAAACTGGCAGAAGCCATAGATTTTCAGTAGTACATTCAGAGTACACTCAAACCCTTCTCATGGTCTGTGACCGTTGTTATCCTTTAAACTTCTTGGAATGCTTTCCTCATGGCGATGGATATTTGTGTCTGTGTTTCCTCTTTGCTTCTTGTATTCCTTATTTTTGCCACCCCCACCCCTCCCCTTTTTTTTTTCATTCCTTTACTATTTGTTCCTTTTTCTCTCTAGGAGCTGACATGGATCTCTTTCTTCTGTTGCCTTTTGCTTCCAGTAGATTTCATTTCCATATCCTTCCTACCTTACCAAAAGGCATCCATCTTTCTCAATCTATTCCTGACCTTTCCACTGCACTAATCATTAGAGAATGCATACCTGCTTCCCTCCTTCCAACTTCCTTCTCTGATCCAATACCTGCTAATTTCTTGGTAAGTATACTTGGTGAAGAGTTAATTTGCTTCCCTCTCTTATAGGAGTCAGCCTTCCAAGTGACTGCTTACCTACCATCTTCAGGTTGATAAGTAACTGTGAGATTCTGGTTTGCCATCAGACATTGATGAAAATACAGAGTTACAGACAATTACTTGTCTGAACTACCATAGGAAACAGGCTTTTATGGTGTTATCTGTTAGGAATGTAATTGGGAAATTTTTTTTTTCAAAGTAATAATACTTGCATATTCTGAACTTCATGGAAGAGCTCTACCTGTGTCTGTCAACAGTGTCTCCTCTTCTGTAGAACAAAAGATGCATTCCTTGTGTTGTAACCTAAAGAGTGAACCATGCTGATACCCTCCATAGAAAATTGACAGTCTGACCAAGCCAGAGTTAGTTTTACTTACCCAGGATACTGAAGCGTGCTGATTTCTGGTTGGTGATAGTGTGTATAAACTAAGTTAGGAAAATTTTTAAACCATTAGGTTTTTGAGCTTCCTCCCCGGACAGCCCACACCCACCTCAATTTCAGAGAAACTAATACATGTCAACGAAGATGATAAACCAACATAATGCAATACTTTACAAAGTAACTTATGATTGCTTCTATTGCATAGATCTGTGTGTTATTAAAAAGGCAAATTTTTTTATGCAGTAGGGGTTTTCACATTAGCAAGTATTTTCAGATACAGCCAGTTGCAACAGGTCTGTTTTTTGTATCATCTTTGATAATTCATAGATATTTATGTTCAAAAAGTGTTTGGTTTTGTTTTATTTCAGAGCCCATCCTTAAACCTTGATCTGAAGGGCACTCATAGGTGTATTTAACTTAGCTCATGGTGAATAGTCCCATATATGTTGATCTTAATAAGCTTCCTCTTGGTGAAAAGCTAAACTTGTGCACAAGTCTTTGCAGGTCTGAGACCTTTTCTCATTACTTTGCCCTTTTAGGTGCACATTATGAAGTCTGTTGCAGAAAGAAACAGAGGAGGGAGAAGGGAAGTGATGCTATGAAAGCCCTGCACAATGAAAGGATAATGGGCTTACATTAATATGTTTTTCTGTAGCTATATCTTCCCTGAAATTGCATTTTAGGAACTTCAGCATTGTTTTGCTCAGTTTGTGGCACATTAGTAGCGTTTCATTGTTTGGACTCTCATGATAACATAACTCTACTTATTTTAATGCTGGTTTATATGCTAACCCATGAAACTTTAATATTAAAAAAAATAAGCTAATGGGATGCGGATTTCTTTCCTTCCACAGAGAATAAAATTGGTAGAACATTTGTGATCCATACCTGCTGAGAAAAAAACTGGAGGATAGGTTGCTGTATTTGTCAGAAATACTGACGGGGGTTGTTTTTTTTCTCTCTTTTTTTTTTTCTTT
>VXBL01001108.1:77789-145454 GCA_013400195.1 Aramus guarauna
CTTTCTCTCTTTCTTTTTTTTTTTTTTTCTTTTCTCCTTTGGATTATTAATTTAGACCCTAATTTATCTTTTGTGGTGGCTGTGTATCAACTAAGCCATTTTTAGGTATTTAAAAGAAAAGGGATTTTTTTCCAGCAAAATTAGATGATGAAAACATTTGAGTATGATACTTAGAATAATTTAATATATAGGATATTGATACATTATAAAATATTTGTATATATATCTCAAGTTATACTGCTGCTCAGGAAAAATCAGTGAATAAATAAATGCTGTACAAGGAGTTCATAAATAATTGCTACAGAAAAAGTGATTGGAGCAGTATTTACTTATATAAAATACATTATTTTCTTTTTTTTTCTTTAACAGCATGTTTTTGAGCCTACCTCTGTCACAATTTCTACTTGAACAGAGAAATTAAGATATTTTCAAAGCGTTTATATTCTTCCTTCTCGTGGGTATTCACTGGTTTTTTACTGATTCCCTGGGTGTTGTAAAGTCAAGTATTTGTCAGACTGCAGCTGAGCCTTTTTTTCATATGAATAAATGACAGGCAGCTGTAGAAACTTGGCCTGTTTGCTCATTTTATGTATTGATGGATTCCTGTAGAGTGATAACCTCCTGGCTGCTGGATAAATGTTTTGTTTAATGTAGTCTTTGATAACTAGTTTTTGTGTTCTGGGTTTCCACTTAGGGAAGTGCTTAAAGCAGCAGAACGTCTTAGGCATACCTACTAATGTCTTTCATCCCCTCTGACTATTCTGTAGGCAACACGAAGAGCCATTTGAAGGCAATCTGGTAAGTCAAGAAGTGATGCTAAAGCGTCAGGAAGAAGAAATGATGCAACTGCAAGCTAGAATGGCTCTCAGGCAGTCCCGACCTAACCTCTACCCAGGAGATGCAATTAGATCCTCAGTCCTTGACATCACCAGAGATCCACTGAGAGAAATAGCCCTGGAAACAGCCATGACACAAAGAAAACTGAGGGTAATGCCCTGATCGCAGGTGAACTCTTATTTTCATCAAAACAGAGCAGTGTCTTAACTGAAACTCTAATATGTGGAATTCATAAACTGGGTCCTGTAATAAACAGTCATCAACAGCTTAAATACTAGGTTTTTGGTATTGCCATGATAGGAAAGACCTACTCTCATACGGTAAACTTCTGAGGCTTTGTGGCATTAGTGCTACGTAGCCTAAAACAGTATCGAGATGCTAAAACAGACAGCAAGTCTTGACTAAACTGATTGCGCTGATTAAACAGTGTAGTGTCCTAACAAAGGTAAGGAATAGTTTTTGTCCTGTATTCTGTGGTGGTTTTAACGACTTTGATTTACATTTATTTCTCTTAGTGGAATGTGGATGTGTCCCACCAGCATCAAAGGTTATTAAATGAACAAGTTGGGAAGGTAAAGAAAGGCAGAGAGATTTCATTTGGCCCTTGGATTCACTCTGAATCCTCATGCAAACTCCCCTTTCCTTTCCCAGCTGTCTTGGTATGTGTATGAAATATAAGATTACAGAGAGAGACAGAGGTATAGGTAAATAGAGTGGCTGATATTTAGAAGAGATGATGGCTTGATGCCGTCTGCTGCTGCTTTAAGTGAATTGGATTTATTTATTATTATTATTTTAAGGATGGGAAAACCTGAAATAAGACTCGGGTGAATTTGCTGTCCAAATCCAGGGTAATAGTTCCTGTATCTGTCTCCAGTCCATAGCACTCTGACCAGTTATTTCATGTAGGCTTTAACTAACCGGATTTGTTCCCCCCAGCCTATAAGAGGTTTGTGTGCAGCTGTTTTACATATAGTACGCAGTAGGCAGTAGCCAATGAAGGTTTTACCTCAAAAGGTGAATCTTGGGCCACTTTTTTAATGTGGTATTGAAGTGGGTATTGTGCAGATGACTTCCTTTAACAGCTTGGACAGGAGGTAACCTCCTATAATTTACAGGGTGAATTAGTAGAACGTTTGTTTGCCCGCAGGCAGACAGAAATTGGCCAGAATCTCTACTTGAACCCAGCAGATATAATTAGGCTGAAACATTTCAGTCCAGATGATGAGGCTTGTGTGTCACAGACAGATTTGTCAAGGCAGAATTGCCACCAGTGCAGAAAACCTTAGCAATGTCAGGCAATTGCTTACTGAGATAAGCCCAGGTGGTCCCAGTATGCAACCTTCACCCTGTATTTTAAAGGAAGACAAATAATATTACAATGTTGATTTTTTATCCAGCAAAGGAAGGAAAATATGCAGAGTGATAATGTCACCAACACTGTAGCTTGCCAGTGGTATCTGGCACGCGTGCTGGCAAGATCAGGTTCTTTAGACATACCAGGTCATGGGAGAAATCCAATACAATAGTTTGGGCCCTCTTTGGCATTTTCAGGGCAGGAGTTAACTGTGCCTTGGTCTGTTGTTCTGGTGTTCATTCAAACTCTTGCAATTTGCAGAATTTCTTTGGCCCTGAGTTTGTGAAAATGACGATTGAACCATTCATCTCCTTGGATCTACCAAAGTCTATCTTGGTAAGAAAGGGGTTATTCAGCAATCAGTGGCAGGAGAAGTATGTTAAAGCGACAAATGTGCTTGGATCACAAGCATGAATGTTGGGATATTTTATTTCACAAAATGCAGACTAAGAAAGGGAAGAATGATGACACCAGGCGCAAAGTAAATGTGATGCTTCTAAGTGGGCAGAAGCTGGAGCTGACCTGTGATACCAAAACAATATGTAAAGATGTCTTTGATATGGTTGTTGCCCATATTGGCTTGGTGGAGCATCACTTGTTTGGACTGGCTACTTTAAGAGGTAAGAATAATGATTTGATGTAGTTGACAGATACAGAATAAGAAGAATTAGCTACATGGTGTTGAGAAAAGATAAGCAGAGAATGCTGGTGTCTACAAAGTGTTTACTTTGAGTTACATTCTCTTGTGTTGAGGCAAAATACATGCCTCAGTGAAGAACAATTTAGCACAATAAAATCCTACATCTGCCTGAGTAATGGCAGCTCATCTTGGGCAGCCTTTTCCCTTTGGTTGCCGAGTTTTCTCCCCTGCTGTTGGCTTTGCTCACTAATACCCCTCACAGCACATGAAAGGGCTTTGGGTTCTGTTAATATACCTAGGCAATGTCGCAATCTGTTGCGGAGGCAGACACGTCAGAATGCAAAGAAGAGCCCCTTGTATAGAGGGAGTTGCCCTAAGAAAAAGGAATTGGCACCTGAGCTGTTAATTTTTCCCTATTAGAATGGATCAGAAATTGGACTTTTTTTTTTTTTTTCTTCTCCCCACTGCGTAGGTCATTGTGGCAGAACTAATGTGTTTAGACCCAAGTTTCCTGCAGCATATCTCACAGGCTGTTGCAGAACTGTAGTGCTCAGAATATTGACATGAGAAAGAAGCCCTTAGCAGCCCAAGAACTTACTCTATCCATGGCAGGCACCTGGTGCTCTTGGCAATTTAGAAGGCCTTGAAAACATTTTGTGAAATGTAAATGGGACAGAAGTAGTAAGGGTGGGAAGGAATGACAGATTTTAATCTCCTATGGGATAAGAAATGCAAAATTTTAAAGAAACCCTAGCTCCTATTTTGTAGCTATCACGAAAGGTAACTTTTTTCTTTTTTCTTTTGTTTTTTCTCACTGGTTTCTTTGGTATAACTATAAAACTATTTCTTCTGCCCTTATTCAGTGTTCCCTTTAATATCTATTGTGCTTATAACCTATTGCTAGTAAAAAGAAAACCTTACTGTTCAAAACCAAATTTCAGAAATGTAAATAGGGTCTTGATCCTCCAGATGGAGAAAATACTTGGTTTTAATGTTTTTCCTGTGATTCCCTTTAACGTTCATGGCAGACAATGAATTTTTCTTCGTTGATCCTGACATAAAACTAAGTAAAGTAGCTCCAGAAGGATGGAAAGAAGAACCAAAGAAAAAGAACAAGCCCCCTGTCAACTTCACTCTGTTTTTTCGCATAAAGTTTTTTGTGGATGATGTCAGTCTTATACAGTGAGTGTATGAAACTTTTTTTAACCCCTCTAAGCCCTAAATTTACAGACAGAGATTAGATATTAATCAAATACTGGAAAGTTGCTATAACAGGAAGAATACCAAAGATGGTATGGGATTTTTTGTGGGTTTTGTTTTGTTTTCCTGTTCCAGGCATACACTGACCTGTCACCAGTATTATCTGCAGTTACGGAAGGATGTCCTGGAAGACAGGATGCACTGTGATGATGAGACAGCCTTATTATTAGCATCTCTAGCTCTCCAAGCTGAGTATGGAGATTACCAGGCAGAGGTACACCATCAGTTTCACCTTTTGAGAAACCTTTTCTTGCTGCTTAATTAAAGAATGGACTGTGAGCTGCCACACATGCTTCACAGCTCTGTCCTGGACTGGAAGCGCAGCTGATACACTGTTGGCAATTTTTGCTGTGGGCAAGTTTTCTTTTAGTCTAACACAGTGCTGTTGCAGAATCTAATTTGAGATCTGGGTGTTGAACCCTCTGTCTTCAGTGGAAGTAGAGTCAGGCTTGAGTAAGTAGATGATGTATGTGAAATTAAGTTCTGGGTCAGGGTTGAGATTCTGAATCTCTCCTCTTACTCAGTTGTAATGCACGATTCTCTGTAAAATGAATGTTTATGCTTCATTCATGCTCAGAGTAGTATATGGAGATGCCATCACAAAAATGTTTTGTGTTGTAGGTGCATGGCATGTCATATTTCAGACTAGAGCACTATGTCCCGGCTAGAGTGCTGGAGAAACTGGATCTGTCGTATGTCAAGGAAGAGTTGCCCAAATTGCATAGCACTTACGTGGGTGCATCTGAAAAAGAGACAGAGTTAGAATTTTTGAAGGTAAGTGGGCAGCAGTTTGCTCCCTTAATCTGTGACTTAAGAAATTCCTTGTGGGAATACGGATGCATGGTCTTCAAGCGAAAGCACAGGAAAACAGCTCGGGTTCTGAATAACGCTGAAAGGAAGAAAGTTGAAAAGATCTTCTCAAAAGACACATCATTACGAGTGAAAAAAAATCGTAATAGATGGGAAGGAAGTACTTTCGGGCTTTTTTTCCCAATCAGTAGTCTTCCTGCTTTAGCTCAAACTAGTTAAAAGCAACTATTGATCCTTGTGTTTACTCTAAAGGAAGGTATGATTTATGAGGAAGCACACTCTGCATTCCCTACCTTATTTGTTCTTTCTGTTGAGAAAAAAAATATTTGAACTATGAAAAGTTTTGTTATAGCTAATACTGTTTATGGTGCTTGGTATGAAGCAAGCCAGAAGCATTACCAAGCAGACTTCCTTGTGCAGATACTGCGTAAGATGATGGGAAAACTATAATCACAGATATATTTGGTTTATTCTAAAAAGACCTAGGTAATTAGGGGGTTTGCTGCTGTTGCTCATGAGATAATGATCAAGACCTGCCTTGATACAATGACTGCCTTGATACAATGACTGCAAATGAGTTCAGTGGGTGACAGTTTGCTGTTGAGACACTGGATAACCATTGCACTGTAACTGCACAGTCGCACTGTACTTCCAGTGTCTTTAAGAAGGCAATGGAAAGAGCACTCAGCTGACTTTGCCTCCTCTAAGGCTGTTGCTTGTTCGGCAGAAGCGTTCTTGTAACTTAACCACAGAGGACAAGAGTAGGGGACTTGATCCTAGTTAAGCCTAGTCTTGACTGGAGGTGGGATGGGAAAAGCAGTTAGATTCCCATGTTTGATTCATTACATCAGTCCCTTAATGCTAGTATTGAAGAGTCAGTACGGATGAATGACTGGGAATGCAAAGTGAGTGAAACTGGGTTCACTGTTTTGGCCGTTGTGATGCCATAATGTCATCACAGAACTGCAGTGTTAGTCTAATTCTGTGGTTAAGAAATGTGTCAGTAACAAGTGCATCTGGCTACTTACAGTTTGTTGCCACCAATTGGTTTGTGTGAGTTTGATTTATTCACCAAAGTTCTTGATTCATGCTTCCATTGTTTGATTTCAATACTGTTCATTTGCTGTAATGTTTGGCAGGCCAAGAGGTACTACCAAGACTTATAACCCTCTAGAGCAGCTGATGTGTCTGTGTTGTAACATCTGTAAACTGTAAAAGTGGAATCACCAGAGAGAAATCTTTTTTTCTAAAATCCATATATATACATTTATAGATTCTATATAAAATATTTATATAGAGGTATAAAAACTCGTAATACCCTTAACTTCATATTCTTAGAAATTTCATTGCATTGATCTGTACAGTTGTGTCAGAGGCTCACAGAATATGGTGTTCATCTTCATCATGTGTTGCCTGAGAAGAGATCCCAAACAGGTATCCTTCTGGGAGTGTGCTCCAAAGGAGTTGTTATTTTTGAAGTTCACAATGGTGCCCGCACACCTGTACTACGCTTCCCATGGAGAGAGACAAAGAAAATATCCTTTAGTGTAAGTCAGTCTCTTTTCTTCTTACCAGTGCGTACATGTCTATTCTTGTATCTCCAGATACTGGTTTTGTGTATTTGCTGTTTTTGCAAACTAACCTGCTGTTTTACAACATAATCAGATTACATTTTGTGTGACTGAGCTGTGTGGATTGAAAATAGATGTTTTGATTTTTTTCAAATTTCTTTGGATTTTTTTGTTTGTGTGGGATTTTTTTAGTAGCTTACATTCTATGCCACTGAGGTTCCAGCCTCAGAAGAGAGTTTTGTACCTGTGCTTTGGAAAATCTGTATTGATGTGAAACATGGCTTCCCTGCCTTCTAAGAAAAGAGCTATTCTGAAGATAGACCAAGGGCTACTCTTAGCATGGGGAGAAGCTTTACCCGTTTTCTGCGTTTCTGGGCAATCTGCCCATGCTGCCCTATGGGACCTGAGTCGTGAAGGAGAACCGGAGTGAGAATCCTGCATTAGAGGACTGAATACTGGCAAATGCCAGTACTTAGTGTAACTAGGAGGTGCACCTATGTTGCTTTTTAAGTTGTTTTATTTCCAAGAGTAGCCAAGTTAAATAATAATGGATGATGATACCAGCCAACTTCAGTGGGTACACCATAGCCTGGTGGTCATGTGTCAGTTTTAGTTGGGTGTTGAGCTTCAAGTGCTTACCTTTATACAGGTATTGAAAACACTATTTCTAACTCTGTCTGATCCCTTATTGAAAAGCTACAGCCTGTTTCATCTGTGTTATTGAAGTTTAAAAATTACTAAAAAGGTGAATTTAAGACCTGGAACACTACCTGATACATTTCATAATTAGATAGGCATCTAGTTCTTTTCCTCTTGAATGGTAGCAGCCCTCGTGACTTCCTCAGAGGCTTTTGAAAACCTCATCCTGCAAGATGTGATAGTACTGGTTGCCATTAGTCAGCACTAACAGTAACAGAGACAGATTAAATAATAATAAAGTACCATCTCAGCTAGCCCGGAAGTAGTTTTAAAGTGCTACTTTGTAAATCTCAAATTACTTTCAACCCCTATTTTACTCCTATAAGTGCATTTTGCTTCAGGAAAGTTTGAATGCTGTAACTATGCACAAGCAAATACAAAATTCTTAGTAGGTTGAAAGAAATAATTGTCTTCAATTTTTTCTTTCTCCATTGTGTAGAAGAAGAAAATCACTTTGCAGAACACATCAGATGGTATCAAGCATGCATTTCAGACTGACAATAGTAAGACTTGTCAGTACCTTTTGCATCTCTGCTCTTCCCAGCATAAGTTCCAGCTACAGATGAGAACGAGGCAGAGCAACCAAGACACTCAGGACATTGGTAAGCACTGTGATGCTGGCTTGGTTTTTAATAGCAATCTATGTGCATTTTTGTAAGGAGAAAAACGGAACTTGAGCTTCAGTAATTCTGCTGAGTGCTACACATATGTTCTTTTTAGATAGATAGAAAATACTAATTGGAAAATGCAATCATTGGAAAAAACCCTCTATACTAATTTCTTCATTATTTGGAGCAGAGCTCACTTGTCTGGCTGGCCTTCAGCACGGCCTGGAAGTGCTGTTTTGGTCAGTCTGTCTGCTCATTCTTTCTTTGTTCCCTGTTTTTATCTGTCTGCATTCCAGACTTTCACCATCGTAGCTTGGGCGGGGTAGGGAAAGGCATGTGGCAACTATGCAGCCTTTTCTTCTGTTCTGTTGGGCTCAAACAGCTTGGTGCAGAGAAATAGGACCAAGTGACTTAAAACCTTTGTACCATTCTCTAACTTAGTGCTTTCTTATCCTGAATCGCAAAGAAAATCAGTACATGAAAGGCTTTCTTGGCTAGGCAAACTTGGTTGCTCTTACAATGGAGTATGTGTTGTGCTTTGGGAGTCTGGAAAATAATAGCTTGCTTCTGTGCAGTGCAGATCACTTGGAATTCAGAGGTCTCAAATTTCATCAGTCATTCATAATGAGAAGCAAATAAATCAGTATTATGGTTAATTCCATTACACTTGGCCATTAAAAGTAAAAACAATTCAAATAAAAAGTTTGCTTTTGTCATAATTTTACTGATTTAAATTGATCAGCCATGTTTCTCTTTCCTGCACACATAGATATATACATATAGTAATACAGGTACTAGAATAATATTTTTAAAAAGAGAAAGTATTGTAATACAGGTAAAAGAAAACAATGACGAAGCAGCTAGTCAAAATAGCATATTAATTATAAATACTACTTTTCTTCTGTTAGAACAGTGAAATCCCGGGTAGTATTGGGAAGCATTATTCTTGGCCTTCAGAAGCATCACGTATTTTATTCTGTTTTTTTTCCAGACCCCTTAAAATGTCAGTAAAAACTGGTGGTTTGGTGGTTGAAAGCACTCAGCAGAACAGTAAAGAAAAGGGCAGGTGACAATATTGTTAACTAAAGGCTGATCACCACAGGAAGTGTACATTCTGAAGGTTCCTTACTTAAGGACTGATTCTGGGTTAACAGCACAGCGAACACAAGCATGTGCCTGTAACACTTGTTGTGTTCCTGGGGTGAAGTATCAGACTTCAGAAGATTAATATGCTTTGGAAGATTCTTTAGAAATACAGTTTTACAGTGTCTTGCAAGACTCACCTTGATTTCAGCCAATGGATGGAGAAAATACTTTTAGACAAGGGAGAAGGCCTGGCAAGCATAGTGACAGCGAACAAATTTCCATGGAACATAGCAAGAAAGGATGGAGGCATGAGGGAGAGCACTTTATAGCCCCTGTGATATACTATGACGTGTTTTTCACTTGTGACACAATGTCTTCAGTGACCTGGGAGAAACCGTTTTAACACGTGTATATCTAATAGAAAGAATTAGGCTTGGAAAATAAAAGGAAAATGCCTCTTGAATAACATTCTTTCTGCATGAATAAAGATGAGACACAAAGTGAAAAGAAAAGAAAAAATACTAGCTATTTTGTGGTACATAAGAAAGGAGATAACCTATAACATGAGGAATGATGGGTTTTTGCACAATTTCTGTGGCCATGCAGTGAACAGAACTAAGCAATGAATTTTAAGATGGATGTTTGGATTCCTGAAAGGGCATATAGAAAACCACAAAAATGAAGTGAGGGTTAAGGCAGCCTTACAAAGGATGAGTTTTGAGCACTGAGTATTTTCAGTTAAGGGTATGGAGAAAGCTATGGAAGATCTAGCGTCTATATAGTTAAGGATGTGAAAGCATTCATCTGAAATCCATAGGGAAATCTTGAATGTTTGTAGAGGATAAGTACGGTGTCAAGAGAAGAGATCTTAGAATATTTTAGAAAGGTGCTCTTCTCCAGGATGGGAACACAACAAGAGCAAGCGTCATTGATAGCTTCTGTCAGAGTCAGGAAATTTAAATTTGTGGATCTCTGGTCTGGTCGAGCAAAACCATTCTTACATAGCTCATCTAGTTTGTGTGGTGACTATGACTAGAGGAGTGTCATGATTTTACCCCAGCCAGCAGCTGAGCACCATGCAGCCATTTGCTCACTCCCCCACAGTGGGATGGAGGAGAGAATTGGAAGAGTGAAAGTGAAACAACTCGTGGGTTGAGATAAAGACAGTTTAATACGTAAGGCAAAAGCCACACACACAAGCAAAGCAAAACAAGGGATTCATTCACCACTTCCCATGGGCAGGCAGGGGTTCAGCCATCTCCAGGAAAGCAGGGCTCCGTCATGCTTAATGGTTACTTGGGGAAGACAAACACCATCACTGCGAACCCCGCTGCCGCCACACACCTCCCCCCCAGTCCCTCCTCTTCCCCAGGCCTCTTCTTAAGTGAGCATGACATCATATGGTTTGGAATATCCCTTTGGTTGCTTGTGGTCAGCTGTCCTGGCTGTGTCCCCTCCAACTCCTTGTGCAGCCCCAGCCATCCCACTGGTGGGACGGTGCGACAAGCAGAAAAGGCCTTGACTCTGTAAGCACTGCTCAACAATAATAGGTCTATATAACAAAACCATCTCTATATTATCAACACTGTTTCCAGCACAAATCCAAAACATAGCCCCTATGCTACTATGAAGAAAACTAACCCTCTCAGCTGAAACCAGGACAAGGAGATATTTGGTGTGGGGAAGGAAGTGGTAGTTGTATATTAGTTCACCTTTAAAAAGGACAAAAAAATAGCTTCCACAACTAAATCTTCTCAATCTGTATGCCTATTATAGAGGAAGCATGAGTTACTGTTGCAATTAATTCCTGCCCTGGGTGCTGGAGGAAGGAATGTCTTTTGGAATGGCAGTGCTGAGGTTGCATTTGGGACATACACTCTTTAATGGTGAATACTTTGGCATTTAGTAAAGCTAGTGGATGATGTGTACCAAAAAGTAGCATTTTCCTTTTCAGTTACAGTGCAGCTTACTGAAGCAGCTTATTTCCTAGCTGTGTGTAGAGTTTAAAAAAAACCTCGAGTTAACCCTAAATCAGAAATAGATATGCATTTGAGGATCGCTTTTTCTCAGACTTCCCTGTGATCTGACTCCAAGACATCAGTGAAGTTTATGAAGGGTTCAGATGGCCTGATTTCCTTTAAAAACTCTAACCCATAAACATGTTGCCACAGCTTATCAAATTTCTGTGTGAGAGCCAAGCCACAGGAACTTAACTGCTAGCCTTAGGAGGCAGTTAGGCTAATAGAAATGAGCTGTGCTCAGCTTTTGCTCTGAATTATGAGGAGGTTAGGCTAAGTTATATTACCTTGCATTTGCTTTCAGCTGAAAACATCCACCCAGACAGTTCCCACGACTCAGCTGACAGTAATTTAATTACAATCCAAAACCTGTTTCTCACTGCTGCTTAAGGGAATCCTAGTTCATTAGTCAAAAAGTCTGGCAAACCCCAGTCAACACTTTGTCCTGTGCTAAAACATTCAGGATGTTTCTGACAGGGGAAGTCCCCAGGTGCACCTGAGTGAACTGGTACTCTGTAACCAGGTAAAGATGCTGCCAAGCCCTGTGACTTTGCAACTGTACTGTGTGTCAGGAACTCATGCAAAGAAAACTAAGCGATGGATGGAAGTTTGGTAGGATCTGGTAGTGTAGAGGTGGGGAAGCCCTATTTGTTCAATTTCTGGAAAAGACTTGTATGAGCAGGTTTAAAGAAAGCGTAGTCTTCAAGGTCACTTGGCTTGACGATATTTTGCTTTGCAGAAAGACATGATGTGCCTGTGTATAAGGCACAGCAGTTTAACAGGGAACATGAGTCTTCATACTAATAAGGGGATGAATAGTCTGCTCTTCTGTGTTTTTGGACTTCAGTGTAGTAGATGGTCAGGTTAATGTAATGTCATGAACTCCAAACTTTGCTTCCAGAGCAAACTACGTGGTGGTTGTTTATATCTACAGGATGATGGTGCGTACTTCTGAGCATCTAGAAAAAATAAGCTTTGTCTGAGTTAGTCGTTTAAAATGCATGCTTTACACAAGGAGGTCACACTAACTCTGCTGTATAACTTTGTTTTTTGTTTAAAAAAAAAAATCCACAGAAAGGGCTTCATTTAGGAGCCTAAACCTTCATGCGGACTCTGTCAAAGGTTTCAACATGGGACGAGCAATCAGTACTGGTAGCCTGGCCAGCAGCACTTTGAATCGACTTGCCGTTAGACCTCTGTCTGTTCAAGCAGAGATTCTGAAGAGGCTGTCCTGCTCTGAGCTCTCACTCTTCCAGCCGCTTCCTGGCTCTTCAAAGGAAAAGAATGAGAAGACTTCATGGGAGGAAAGACCAAGGGTTATGAGCAAGTCGTTTCACGATCTGAGTCAGAGCCACATCTCGGTTTACCCCACAAGGAAAAATATTATTACTGCTTTGGACTCTTCCCCTAAAAAAATAGAAGACATAATGGGAAGAGTCTTTCAGCAAATGCCAAAATTTGATACTGGATCAGCAGCAGGAGCATTAAAATTGAGCAAGTAAGAGTCTCTCTGACCCCCCTGCAATATCTTTGTGTACAGTCAATGTACATTTTGCATCAGTTTTGATTTATTATTCATACCATTATTTTATTACATTGATCCTTCCCTTCCCTCTCCCAACTTCCTCTTCCCTCTGTCTGGTTCCCCTTCTCTCCTTCTCCCCTTTAAGTTCAAAATCTCATGCAGGTTTAAGTAGAAGTCCTGAAAGAAAGAAAAATGAATCAGACTCATCATCCATTGAAGACGCTGGTCAAGCCTATGTTGTAGGTCAGCATGCAAAAAATAATATTACCGTATTTACTAACTAACCTCTAAAATTGCTTTGGGTGTAACACTTTGTTATATTTTGTAACTGCGGAAATACTTCTGTTTGAAAAAGGGAGCAGAGTATCACATGTTAAAGTAATCTAGGCCAATTGCCTGTTTTTCCTGAATAGTTGTTGCAGTGAATGTTGATTGAGCACTGGGACAGGCTGCCCAGAGAGGTTGTGGAATCTCCTTCTCTGGAGATATTCAAAAACCACCTGGATGCAATCCTGTGCAACCTGCTCTAGGTGATACTGCTTTAGCAGGGGTTGGATTAGATGATCTCCAGAGGTCCTTCCCAACCCCTACCATTAAAAAAAAAATGCTACTTTGAACACCACCAGTCTGTACACAGGTGTGCAAAGTATTAGTACTTGGCAGTAAAAGCTGTTTCAGAAAATATCTTCCATTTTGTCACTTCAGAGTGCCATTTTATTGTATGGATCTTTTAATAATTTGCTAGTCTTCACAGTCTGTTTGTCAAGCTTGAACTTTTTTAGTGTTTTCTGTGGAAAGGGTGCAGGGAGTGATTTTTGGAAGTGGACTCAGTTTTGCATAAGCTGGCTATTGGCTAGTATCTCTGAGCAGTTCTTTTTGTTTGGTCTCATTTAGATACAATAAATAAGGTACAATTTTTTTCCAGTGCATTGGGTGTTTCACAAAAACACTCTTGTAATGAGCAAAGCCAGGTGTACTTCATTTTCTTCGCAAGGATTGAATTGCACACAAATAGTCTTGCTAGGCAGTTAAAGTACAGAGTTCACATTAAAAAAAAATATTCAGAGCAGCTAAATAGACTTAGTCACACATTGGGTTATTTACATTAATTTTTAATATCTGTGTTATCAGTTTCTGGTTATAGGTGATTCCCTGCTGTAATAATAGAAACTACAATGACTGAAACATTTGCAGCCTTAGCTTTTTTTTATTGCTTTGCTTTTGCTTAATATTAAAATATTGATTAGTTACAGAACATCAGAAAAAGTGGAAGAAGGCTAAGTTTATGGGGGTTCATATAAACAAACTTGCAAAAAAAACCTGAACAAAAAACCAAACAAAAACACAACAGCGTGTGACATAGAAACACTACCACGTCTGCCCCCACTGCACTTGAAACCAGGACTGACTTGGGAACCTTGCTTTTTCAGATGGAGCTGAGGCATGCCATCTCTGTAGTGACTGGGTGCAGCCATTTATGCTATGCTTTTAGCTTTACAATTAGTGTTATCATGTGCTTACCCATAATCTTCTGGGCAGCAATTCTGATAAGGATCTTAGCTACATGTCAGAAAGCCCTGCTGAATTACATTGCCATCTCTGGAGGACATGCTTTCTTTGCATGATGAAACTCAGCTGAAACTTTAGGGTTCAGAGGTTTGGAAAATGCCTTGACTCCTTTGCTAAGAAGCTTGACTAATCTTACCTTATTTACTTTCATAATTTAGTACACTTATTATTGTATCCTCTTTAAAGCATGGCTATATTTGCTTGGTATTGATCATTCCAAAGAAAATATGATTCTATGTGCAAACCAATTCAAACTCTTTTTTACTGCAGCAACTTATTTGTTACTGTACAAAATCTGTCAAGACTCTTGTTGTGTTGGTTTATTAGATTAGGCATATTCATGCAATTCCATTAGAAAAATTAGTCTTTGACTTAGTTTATTAAAGATCCATTAATTTTATCTGAAATGACCAGTGGTTGCAAAGACCAAACCTCTGCCCTTTCTTTAATTCTTTGCCTTTGCATGAGCTACCACCATCTGTCTGAACTTTGAGCAACAACCAAAGTACATGAGTAGTTTGGATTTGTTAATCCAAAACTACTTTCATGTTTATTCATTTTTAAAATAAGTAATCTGATATTGTGAATGAGCTCATGTATACTGTTTGAAGTCTGAAATACTTTCTGGGAGCTTTCATGTTAAAAAAAACAAAAACAAACAAACAAACAAAAAACAACCAAACAACCAAACAAAAAAAACCAATGTCTGATATTTCCATTCATGTCACAGGTGTTAGCATGAATACTTCAGGAAATCTTACATCATCGATGCCATTAAAAGAGAGTGGTAAGTTGATAAATAACATGCCTATAGAATTAATTCAGTCAGCTTGTCACTGTTCCATCTGTCCTATTTCTTTGCTATTCTTAAATCAAATATGTCTCCCATTTAGTTGGATAGGACCTTTTTCTAAATACAACTCTTAATACTACTTTTGGAATGCTTCTTGGGGGAGGTTTTGACATCTGTGTGTAATATTTTTCAAATACGAATAGTGTCCGTTTATTTTGAGACTTGAGGGGTGCTGTTACCTAAATACAATGCTCTTCAAAGTTCATTTCCCTTACTTGTGAGGTTACTGGTTCTGTAGAGCCCAAGATGACTGTTTTCTTTTTAGGTCTTTTATTTTTAGGTTTGACTTAGTTTTGTGGGAGAAAAACTCCTTCTCCAGGTGGTGCGGTCTGTTGCACTTTCTTGCATCATGTTTTTCTGCTTGTATCTATGTGTAGAGCTCAGTAGGTTTCTGCCATTGTGGAATTCCATGTTACACTTCTGGCAACAGTATGCCAGGCACTCCAGATGAAACGAATTGTCTCTTCTCTAGGCAGCAAATTGAAGAGTTCAGGTTTACAGTATGTTGGCGTTTCCTGAAGTTTCAGGAGATGGTTGGTTTTTGTTTTTTTTTTCCAAACCATGCAACTTCTGTCCTCTTTAAGTGCCTGTGTCTACTTCAGCCTGTCGAGAACGCTCAGGAGTCACATAAATCTATTGTGATTTATCTGTTCCAGATTTTGGAAGAGGCAGAATCAGTAGCCTGTGGAGTTGCAAATGAGGAAATAAATTTAAACAAGATGGGGTTTACTAGATGTTTCTAATGTTGCTTGTTTTTTTATGAAGAACCACCATTAAGAGAACTCACTGAATAACCTTTTAGTAACTTCATATACTAAGCCTCAGTTTCACTTTTACCAATGTACTTGTTCTGCCTACCTGAGCAGGGCATGTAAACACGAATTTAAATATTTTGCTGAACTGTGACTAATAAATTTGAAAAATCTAGGGCTCACTTGTGTTGTGATTCCAAAACTATGAGACTATGCTATGTGCTTTTCTTAGGAGGAATAAAAGATTTTAACTGCTGAAGATGGGAGTGAGTTATAATGATAGTGAGGTTTGTTTTTTTATTTGGATGTGGCTTGGAAGGTGAAAGTTTGACCCATGAGTTCAGAACACCTTTTCAGGTTATCAGAAAAGTAATCTTCTTTAATGGAATAGAACTTCAAGGCAATCCTGAAGGGTAACATTCAGCTGGTGTCTGATCACAAAATGTTGGCTTTTCAGTTGACTCTCTGCAAACAACACCAAACAGAGTTGCCTCACCAGAAAGAGAGATCACTTTGGTGAACTTGAAAAAGGATGAAAAATTGGGCTTAGGTAAGTGGCTTTAAAATTGTTGTTGTCATGTGTGTTCATAGAAGCCAAAAACAAAATAAAGTTTTCAGGACTGTATTTAAGTATTTTTTGTAGGACTGAGGAAAGCAGTGCATACAGTAGCTGGGTTTTGAAGGCATTTAAGATGCTGAAGCCTAGACTTGAATAGCACCTGCTACTGATATGTTGAGTGATGTTAAGCAAGTCTGTTTCTCAGTTTTTCCACATTGTAAGTGTAGGATAATATTTATATTGCGAGCTAGTTATCCTAAAAGTTGACCTTTAAAATTTATCTCTGTGTTCAGGCACAAGATTTTTGTCTATGCAAACACCTTGCAACTGTGACAGTTTGAAGGCTTTAAACAACAACAAGAAAAAAATATAGTGTAAAGCCATTATGAGCTAATTGTGGAGTGGTGTTCTTACTCTTACAATATCATCAGATGGAACACTAATTTGAGCTTTAAGGAGCTTGGAAGACAGAAGATTTGTATTCCATTCATCCTTCCACCGCTGAGTTTTTTCATAAACCCACATAAATTTTCCCTGTACGAGTAATGAATAATTTTGTGTCAGTACTGTGCTTTAGGGAGGCTCTCTGAAGTGTCTTCAAGAACATTGTTCTGTCATTCAAAATAGGGCTATTGTATAAATTTGAAGAAGGGAAAAAGCCTACAAGACAATAGTATTTAGTGTTTCTGCTGCACAGTAACTTAAGAGTTGACCAAAAAGAAAAGAAATTCATATGCAATGCAGCATTTCTTCTCTTTCTTCCCCATGCAATTTGTGGACTTGGCTGTTTCAGCTAGAATAGACAAGACCTGATTATCTTCTATTTTCTTTTTTTTTTTTTTTATCTTGAATATCCTTCCCAGGTATACCTGGTAGAATTAGCAGAAATAGATTAGAAGCCTCAAAGAAAATAGGGAGTTGAAAACTCAGTTCTTAAGACCAGGATCAAGCATCTAACAACAGAAAAAAACAGAAATTTTTAAGTAAGAGAAAATACATTTCATCTGGTCAGCGAGTATACGTTTAATGTCATTTGTGTGTGTGTTTCTCTTGCCACAGTTTTCTTCTATAGCCTTTGCTGGAGTTTTCTGGGAAGCTAGCTAGACAAAGTTTGAATCACTTGCTCAAAAACAGAGAATGCAATAAAGCTTAATCAAAAAAGCTTTACCATTTGCTTTCATGTAGACTTCTTTGAGATGTATAGTTTTCTTTTACTTTACATTTATTACAATGACTAAGTTTTTGTCCGTTCTGAAAAAGGGACTGGTGGTGTTACACTGTAATCACTGACATTTTTGCCTGCTTTGGGCCTTTTTCCCAGGCTTTGAAATAGTCGGCGGAGAGAAGACAGGGAAACTTGATCTGGGAATTTTTATTCATTCAGTTATTCCCGGAGGGCCAGCTGATTTAGAAGGATCTCTAAAACCAGGTGAGTACTGTAAATAAGAAGAGGTGTATACACAAAAGAAAAGGCCAAACACATATGTAGTACCATTTTCATCTATGGCTGTGGGTATCAGTCCCTTACAAATGCTGACCTTCAGTTACCTTCTGGATAATTTCTGAAAACCAGTGATACTTCGTTGTTAAACTATAGGAAAACAAAAATCATTCGAAGCAAAGTAAAAATAAAAAAGCTTGAAGTAGCATAAAATTAAAGTTACATATAAAGATAACGGCTTTATTTGCTATTGTCTCTCTATAGATGCTTTGTAACTTCAGTTTTTTAAAACTCCAAGTCCATACTTTGATTTCAGAAAAAGTGAATGTAACCATATGGATACTGTGGGGAGGGGGATTATTTTATTTAATATCTGCTGCTTTTTTTTTTCCCCTTTCTTTCCATTTTAGTCTGTGCCTTGAACTGAACTGCATAATGGTTATTTCACTTCTTAAGTTTTTGCTTTTGCATCTGTTTTTCTTACAGCAGAAGAGAAGGTAGAATTCATAATATGGAAAGGTTTGGCAGGTTTAAAAAGAGGAAATATTCATAACCAGTTTTGTGGTTTGTTTTGTTGAGTTTTTTTTGTTTTTTTTTTTAAAGGGATCCAGCATCACTCAGATTTTAGTTATTTTTAATCCATGCGTTGTGTAGAGATTTTTAGACCTGTACTCAACAGTCTCACTGATGGGTAAAAATGTAGATGTTAGATTGTATCTGAACAAACCCTTTTCTGCAGGACACCGACTAATATCTGTAAATAGTGCAAGTTTAGAAGGCGTTAGCCACCATGCAGCATTAGAAATTTTGGAGAATGCACCTGAAGATGTGACACTTGTTATCTCTCAGCCCAAGGACAAGCTATCCAAAGGTATGGAGAGAAATATTCCTTATTATTCTTATTATTGAAGAGTTGTTCTTTGAGCACTCTGCCTTCTCAGACACCTTTTGTAAAGTACTTTCTGTGTTTCTTTAACTAATTTAATCAACTGAGATAGCTATGAAATGTCACCCTAACTGCAGTCAGGTGTGTAAGCAACTCCAGCTAGTATGTTTGAAATTGTGTTCTGAGACTGAACGAAGAAATGTGTTATGGTAACCTTTGGTGAGACACACCATTTGCATGGTAAACAGAAAGTGTTCTGCCCAATATGGACACGTAGAACCTTATGTGGTTGTAAGCTGAGAAATTTGTGTCGTACTGCAGATAGGATGTTACCAGCTACTGATGAGTGTCTTGTCTCCTGGTTTTCAGCATCATCTAGTGCTGCACACATCAGTAATGGAACCAGGGGTTATTTAAGGAGGCCATCATCCATGCAGGACAATGAGGCAGAGTCCTCTTCAGAAGAACACAACCGGTCCTGTGGTCACCAGAGGCCTGTTTCGGGGAGTTTGTCTGGTTTGTCGGGAGGCAAGCGGGACGGAAGCGTGAGCTCCCAGGATTCCAGAACTGAGAGTGCCAGCCTGTCTCAGAGCCAGACAGCCAGCTTCTTTGGCAAACGTGCAAGTGGTAGAGTCCAGCAGGATCCTCAGCATTACAGTGATTCCCTGTCTGGGCTTTCTAAAATGAATGAGAAAAGAAGATCTTCATCTGACAGTATTCAAGTAAAAAACAGAAAGCCTGGAGTAGTGGAGTCTGTGGAATATTCTGACCGAGGGGATTCTGACATGGATGAAGCAACTTATTCCAGCAGTCAGGAGCAACAGCCAGCTAAAAAGGCATAGTGTATTTCATATGAATATTTCCCTTTGGTATAATAATGGTAGTGAAATAGCTAACTGTGGGTGTGAATAAAGTTGAAAGGATATGGGGGAAGGACAGCCTAGCCTGCAGCTTATCCTTGTAATGGCAAATGCTAATAGCTAATTTCTAATACTTTGGCGATTTTGTTCAAAATAAATGGAGAAAATCACTCCTGTATCTTGAAACAATTTCTCAGCTTTCCAGTGTCATGAGATGGGCATGTCTTAAGGCAGATTGTGCTTTGGGATGAACATACAGTGCACTTGCTGATTCTGTAGAAAACCTCCTTTTGATTCTGTGTTTGTCTAATATGATCATAGTCTAGTGACCACCCCTAGAGGTAAGTTTATTCACCTGGCAGATAAATTAAGTTTTTCCTAGATTAAAGTAATACTGATGCAACTGAAATGGGTAGCAGCAGAACACATTGTCCTTTGGGATTGATCTAATCCATGGAAAACTGCTCTTGGGTAGTGAAGTTCAGCTCTGAACAGAGAGAGCTTGCTGCTTCACCTTTCCAAAAGTACACAATGGCAAGTACTACAAATTAATTCCTAACTTGCAGTGATTCCTCCTTTCAGCTCACGGAGGTTATTCAATCAAGTTGTAAATTAATCCAACAGACCCTAGGCTGCTGTAATACTGAAGTACTATAGATTCTATGTTCTGTGACCAGCTCACCACTTTGAGAATAAAGGCTCAGCTGCTGAAGGCCAAGCATATTTCTGTGCTAAACCTGTTCAGTGGCAGCAATGGAAGAGTTAAAGCAATGAGCCTTATGAATCTCACTATTTGGTACTTTGCCATGTGTACTCCTTTTGGCTGCATGTGATTCAAAAACACATGCTTTAGGGTTTTAACTGTAAACTTCTAATGGCAAATCATTCTCTTTTTGTGTTTTTTGTTTGTTTGTTTCTTAAATAAAGGAATCTTCCTCAGTGAATACAGCACACAAAATGAATTCTAAAAAGGCTACTGCAACACTTCTTAAACCTGGAGATATCTTTGAGGTTGAACTAGCCAAAAAAGATAACGGCTTGGGAATAAGTGTCACGGTACTGTTTGACAAGGTTTTTAGATGTTTTCTCTTTTTCTCTACTCCCAGCAACCCATTAAATTGCTAAATTACAAGGAAGCAAAATATTTTCTGGAGTCACTGTTAAGTATATAGTTTTACTGATGTGTGATTAATCTTACCAAAGCTGAAAAGTAATACTATCTTATATCCCTTCTCTTGTCATCTGCCCTTTAAGTAACTCTTGTTTGTTGTTTTATGGCAGAGCCCCAAAGTCCTAATAGAATCTTATCGCAGACACTGCTTTATAAGTACAAAAAGCAAGATGGTCTTTGTCCCTTGCTACCTAATTAGCAAATTTACAAGGGAGGGAAGTCAGACCTTCCATGACTGGCATCACAGGCAGAGGAAGCAGTAGTGTTACTTAAAACTATCTATGCATGTCCATACACATATACCATATTCACTGTTCTCCCTCTGCTGGATAAAAGGCAGAAAGCAAAAAAAACCTACTTGAATCCAAATAAGACCTGGCTGACACTGCTTTCTTGCAGTACAAGACAAAAATGTATTTTTAAGGGACTAATTCGGCTATAGAATTTTGAAGGTAGTTTACGTTTAGGGCCTGCCACGCTGCTGAGTGGCACTTCAGAGAAGAAGAGAATGATTTATAACTGAGATGCACGCTTTTTTCACTGCTCCTGTTCTTGTATTGAGTCAGAAATACATTTTGATATTTTAATATTCAAATATTATTTCTGGTTGGTTGATTGCCGGACTACCTTGTAATTTGAAAAAGGAAATGTTGCTTAAATTGTAACAATAGAGAGCAGTTAGTAGCTGTAGTTCAAAACTGGTCTCTTTCACTGACTGTTTATACCTAAAATTAAGTTGACCTTTTCCTAAATGTGGCCGTATGGATAGGCATGTAGAAGGAGTCCCTATTCACAAGCCTAGCACTGTTTTCATATATATGGCTAGTATTGTAAGAGAAGCAGAAGGAAATTGTATTATTTTAACATCCCAGTCTATTGAAAGTCATATTGTTTTGTCCAGCTTATAACTTGAGACAGCTGGAAGAACACAGGTTCAGCAGCAGCTGGTTATTGAATAGCATGAAGCCTGCTCTACGCATGCATTGGCTTTGTAGAAAACATTAGAAGATGCCAATTAATGAAAGATCTCCCTTAAAGGATGACCAAGTGGTATATTCATTGACCTTTCCTTTTTCAACCTCCATTCAGCCCCTTGCAGTGCTATCCTGTACAGTGGTGAAAAGAAGAGGTGTACAATTAGCTCTGTGTTTTAAGTTTTCACATGTAATACTGCGTGCTTTGGGTGTGAACATTGATGCACTATTGGTCTCCCTCTTCCCTCCACGTTTGTGGAGTAGCACTGATAGTGCAGCAGTGAGCCAAAATCATAGAATGGTTAGGGTTGGAAGGGACCTTTAAGGATCATTTAGTCCAACCACCCTGGCAATGAGCAGAGGGAGCACCCCTCCAAAAATGATGCCATTTGAGCTGGAGCCGATCTTTTCAGCCTAGATATTCAAACTTGTGTGAACTGAGAGAAAGCAGCACTCATTTCCTTTTACATCAGAGGGGGCGTATTGGAGTAGAACACTGCATGGGTATGCATGTTCTGCTTTGGCATGCTGTGCTCCACACATCTCTGAGCTTTGATATTCATGCAAGCACGTAAAGTCCAGCATAATGCAGATATGTTTCTGCTGAAGGACATTTATTTGTTTTGTGTGCATTTGCATTGTGATGCATCATGTTTTTACCATCTTCCCACCCCAACTTCATTTGTAATAAATTGCATGAGTGCGAAAACATGCTTTGTGTAATATTTTGGTTTTGATAGTTTGGCTGTTCTTTTTACATGCCAGTAACCCAAGTGCTTCCTGAGTACAGTTTTCCTTGTGTAACACTGTGTTTAATTACTAAGTATTCTAACTGCAAAAAAGACTAACAAATCCTATTTTTGCTTTCCATTTAGGGTGGTGTAAATACTAGCATAAGGCATGGTGGTATTTATGTGAAAGCAATTATTCCTAAGGGAGCAGCTGAAGCAGATGGCAGAATAGAAAAAGGTAGTATTTCTATTCTTTCTGTTGGGATTCTTAATATGAAAAAAGGGCAAATAATCGTCTGTGGTGGACTTGATAATACACTGTGGCCTAGAAGCTAGGAACTCTGTTTGCCTCCTTTCATTGTACCTTTTTCACTGGGAAGAGGAGCTATTTTTCCAAGCTACTGCACTGGCAGTTGTCACTTTAAATATTGCCTTGATAGTTAATTGTGCAGGTGAAGGTTTTAAAAAAAGTGTAGAACAACTGCAGAACCAACAGAAAACTGGTGAGACTGTGGAGGAGAAAAATAGGAGATAGGTTGCAGGACTCTTTTTTTTCTGCTTTCCTCTCTGCTTTCCTCTCTGCTTTCCTCTCTGCTTTCCTCTCTGCTTTCCAGCCTGTGTTAATGGAGAATACTTCTCTGTTCCAGCCATGGAGAGAGAGAGCTTTGTATTATTTGTGGCCGCCTTGCTTGGCATGCTGGGCAACTCAATACAGAAAATCACTGTAATTGTTACGGCTTTTCTTGTCTGTAAGCCAGGCCACATTCTTTACTGAAGTGAGAATTCCCACTGTAGGCTGATTCATTTTTAATAAAGAGTCTGAGCTTTGTGGCAGGCTGTCATTCTGATGGTTCACACTAGCTTTGACGTGGGTTTATCCTATAGAATCATAGAATATTTAGGTTAGAAAAGACCCTTAAGATTGAGTCCATCTGTATATTTTAGTTACAAAGTTCTCCTCTTGACTCAGAGTGTGGAGGGGAGGGAGAATGTACTTCAATAACTGTCCTTGTTAGGTGAGACTTGAAGGTTTCTTTGCATTATACACGTTTTATAGATGATGAAGTGCCTACTTTTTCTTAATTATTAATCATTTGTAGGTGACCGTGTGCTCTCTGTCAATGGGATTAGTTTGGAAGGTGCTACCCATAAGCAAGCTGTTGAAATGCTGAGAAACACTGGGCAGGTAAGTGGCTGGTTCTGCTCCTATCTGTAGAACCAGATCTTCGTGAGTGAAAAGAGGTAAAGGAACACGAAGACTGGAATTCTCCCCAGTATCCTGATTGCTTTAGGTGTGCTTTCTTAGACTCCTTGGCTTCCTGGGCCTCAAGTCTCACTGCCCCCCTAGTGAAATTCTGGCTTTGTGTGTGGGTGAGAGTTCTGCATGGAATCAGTTTCTCCTTGTCCCTGGGCTTCATGGGAAGAAAGCCTTGGTGCGTGGGTTAGAAAGCAGCTGTAGCAACATGCTACAGATGAGTCCTGAATCTGAACCACTGAGGAGACAAGGGTCTCCATACATGCAGCTGTGTTTGCATGCTGTGTCAGAGGTTTACTTGAGTCCTGGCCTTTTTGGATAGCGCTTGATTCTGTCAATGATATCTTCTTGTTTAATAGTCCTATTTATGGTGGCTGCTTCACATGTAGAAGTACTTCCATGCCTGAAAATAGCCCGTGAATGTACACATTCAGAGCTGCTAAGGACTACTATTTGTGTTCACTTTCTAAGTTGCTTTTAACTCTTCCCTGTACGCATGTGAAAATGACACTGTCTTTGACGTTTCTTAACCCCCTCGCAGCCTTATTGGAAGAAAACCCTTTCTTACTCTGCGTTAGCAGATATCTTGCAAGTCCATTAGTGTGTTTTGGAGTTTGTCACTTACAGTCCTTAAAATGAGGAACAAAGGGGGAATGTGTGGGGAGGGAGATGTCTATGAAGTTTGCTGCTGAAAAACTTAGGACCCTGACAAGTTAGAAAGAAACATGTACTCTGGACTGTCCTATCTTCATGACCTTTGCCAGTTAACTGGAGAATGTTTCATCTCTTTAGGTGGTACATCTGCTGTTGGAAAAAGGTCAGCTGTCAGGGGCCAAGGTTCATGCTCCAGTAACACCACAATGCACGCCTCCAAATCAGGTGGGGCAATGTGAGCCACAGGAGAAACCAGCGACAAAAACTACAAATGCCAAAGATTACAGCTTTGTCACTGCAGGTCAGGTCACATAGGAAAATTGTCTGAACTTTCAAATCATCCTTTATTTTTTTATAATATTTTTCTTGAAATCTTCTGTAGAATAGAAAGGCAGACAGGAAAAAGAGCTGGTAGGATACTATACCGAGACGCTGCACATCATGCAGTCTCTTCTTTTTTGTGCTGCTGCATTTGTTTTTAAGATTTCCTTTCAATCTTCATAACTTTGTTTAGTTATTATTAACTGTTTGCTCTGTCACTGTTGCTTGTTGTTTCCCAATTTCACCAGCCTTGCAGGCCAGGGCTGTAGCAAGGCTGGAGTAAAAGGGGTGCTGCTAGGAAGTGCCATGGGGAGGTTAAGATACTCATATAAAAATGAGAGCTTCTGTAGGTCCTGCTGTTCCTGTCTTGGTGAGAGAAGACATCAAGAGCTGGATGAAGATAGAAGGAGGATTTGTGTAGCTGACTAGAGGTTGGCGATATTTCAGCTTCTCTTGCTGGAGACCTGTGAAAGTGGAGGGAAGCTTACCCAGATGGGGAAAATACTGCAGATACCTTTTTGTCTTCCTACATGGGATTTATCCTGTCTGCCAGGAACTCCAGTCACTACTCTCACTAATGCCTGATCAGTGGCCAGAAAGGTTGTATCACTGTGTGCTTTGACAGACTCCTTAATGGACTTCCAGGGGAACAGTGTTTTGGAGACTTGACTTTCTGTATAATGTGGATATTGTCAGGGCAAGCCAGCAGACTGAGAAGTCATAATCGGTTTTTTGTCCTCTTTAACTTTGAGGGATCTTTTAGATAATGCTTGTGTGTAAAGTGGAAGAACCTTGTGAGGGGGAGAGCGTGCATTGCCATGTCTGGAGTAAGAGCACCAGACGCTTTTCATGGCCAGCATACTGCAGGAAATAATAAGTTAATGTTTCTTTTGCAGAGAACACATTTGAGGTAAAGCTGTTGAAGAATAGCTCAGGCCTTGGGTTCAGTTTCTGCCGTGAAGATAACCTTACCCCAGAGCAACTAGGCTCAACTATTGTGAGGGTGAAAAAGCTCTTCCCTGGGCAGCCTGCTGCAGAAAGTGGGCAGATAGAAATTGGGGACGTCATTCTGAAAGTGAATGGGGCATCGCTAAAGGGTTTATCCCAGCAGGTTTGTATCTTAGTAGTGAAACTCATACTGTGGTTGTCCTGCAAGTCTTGGGGACCTGCGTCTAATAATGAATCCCACTATAACCATAGGAAGTCATCTCTGCTCTGAGAGGAACATCTCCAGAAGTCTCTCTTCTACTTTGTCGGCCACCATCTGGTATACTACCAGACATCGATCCTTCTTTGTTGGTAAGGTGTATGGCATATGATTACTTTTTTTTAGTTGCTATTTGAAGGTTCATTTGTTCGATCTGGTAGGTGGGTTAGTTAAATGCAAGATGCAGATGGAAAGATGAGCAGGGTGCTCACAGAAGTGTGGTTCTTATAGTAAATCCCTCAGGAACATACTAAGCGTTTTGTGGAAACGTGAAAACAATGCAGGGCTTTAATAATTTTTTTTTCCTCCATTTTGTGGCTTAAGACATTGGAAATTGGCAGGGGTTTCTTTGTAGCCCAGTGGTTTGAAATTGATCTCAAATAGAAACTGGATATTTCTGTAATGTATGTGAAGAATAATCTGTGAAACACCAATTTGTCTGGTTTGAATGCACATAAAACCAGGAAAAATATTGCCGTATTTACTTACTGTTATTAGAGGTGTCCCAAAGAATATTTTCAAAATGCTCCAATAAGTAAATGACAAGAACAGAAGGCCATTTTAAGTTACTTTGAAGAAGTGGAAATTAAATGTGTTTCAGCAAAAGAGAATGCAGAGGGGAATTTGCCTAAAAAGTAGGCTTTCTATAATACAGAAGAGTGTAAAACTAATGGAGGCAAGTCTTCAATTTAAGTTTTTTTAATATCCTTTACAAACAATAAAAACTAGTCTAGTCTAGTGACAGAAGCTTGAATCTACAAATACAAATTTAAGTGAAGTTAAAATTAGAGACACAGAACTGAACAAATACAAATACCTAGTCCTGTAACAAACTGTTAGTAGTATGGAATAACTTTAATAAACCAGTGCATATTTTAAGAGAAAAACCAACAAAAAAAAGGCAATTTTTTTAATAACATTATCACAGATTAATGTGTTCATGAACACAAGAATCTGGCCATAAAAGTATATATGAAGCTTTTAAATTTTGTGTTTGTGTTAGCAGACACATCATAATTGGCAATATGTAATTACTGGCAGAACTGTTCTTCATTCTCATGGGAGTTAATAACTTGGCTGAACAGTCTCCATTTGGTGTAAATTATCATAGTTTTTGTAGTCTGTTATGTAGGTTTTTTCTTGAAAGCTTCTCTGTTTTCCTCCAGTATGAGATTAGTTTGACTTCAGGTACACTGTAAGCATCAGCAGTGTATTCTGGTTAGAAAGCATTTCATGGATTTCATTTAATTGCCAAGATGACTGCTGGGCATAGCTTATAGGCATCTGTCAGTAGGCTCTTCAAGGCTAAAGCCAAGAAGAAAATTGTTTTCCATAGATGAATTTGCAGTTCTTTAGGAGCATATGTTTCAAAGTTTTGCATGCTTTGTCTTGGCTGAGTTGCATTGAACTTGGTGAAACTGTGCTATGATGCATTTACAGTTGAGGCAACATCTAAATGGAAGAAGCCACTGTCTAATTGCTTTTGGTAATTTTATGCAGTCTTTGTAACTTTCTTTTGTCATCAAAACTGGAGTTTGATGAATTAAATGTCCTTGCTCTCTGTAGACTCCCATCCATTCACCCCAACAAGTATTTCCAGATGTCAGCAGAGAACTTTCCGGTCCATCTAATGGAGAACAAGGTGACAGCTCAGATGAAAATGAAGCTACTGATCTGAGCAAGAAAAGGCTAAAATCTCCCTCTAGAAGAGACAGCTACAGTGACAGCAGCAGGAGTGGTGATGAGGAGGTGATAGATTCACCTGCACAGGTGGGCCTTGGCTGGAGGCCTGCACTATACCAAACTTCAGATGAAGCTATGACACAGGCACATAGTCAGTATGAGGCACACAGTGGTCAGGAGGAGGCTGTTCGCACCATCTTATATTCTGATCAGGAGGCTCCTAGCAACTCAGAGCTTGAGGACAGGTATGCTTTTTATAATGATTCTTGTAGTACTGCAGAAGGTGTTTACAAAAATAGTTTATTGGACCTATTTATAGAAATGCTTTTTTGTTTCACTTTTTAGATCTGCATAAAGTCAGTATTGGTCCATATATTCATTTATGGGTGACAGCCATGTTGTACAAGCTGATCCTTGGTTTTTGTTTGTTTTATCTGTAGTAATCTGCCATTGGATTCGCCATTGATCCCAACCTGTAGAACTGTTCCTGAAGTTACCACATCCATTTTAATAAATGACTGTTATGCTACTCCTGCTTCTGAGCTGACTCCGCCCTTGAGAAGAATGGATTCATTACTCAGCCAGTTGGAAAAAAATGCTGAAGAATATGAGCCAGTAATTTACTATTTCTGTCTTTCAGAAGCATAAATGTACCTAGTGCTATGGCCAATTGGGAGTTGTTTTAGCCATGGTATTGGGAATGACTGGACAGATGTTAGGCATATGAATTTACAAATAGGATAGTTAGAAATGATATACTTGCACTAACCTTGACACGTGCCTTATAAACGGCACAGGTACTTGTGTCATTTGTAACCAGTGAACTGCAGATGCTCGTAGAAATGTCTGCAGGCATTTTTTGTCTGGGCTCTTGAGGAGTTGATATATTTCCCTCTGCGAATGTGGAGATATCCATGTGTATATAGGTAGATCTGTATACATCTATTTTGTGTGCAATTTTAGCCTGGAAAACTTGGCATTAAATATTTACCTACCTCTAAGCTGTGTACTCAAGACAAAGCTTAAATAGCAAATGTCTTGCTTCTGCCCTGTTATTTTTCTGTGTGGTTGTTCAGAGGATAAATTGGGGCAACAGGCACATCAAGTGACCCTGTTCTTTGCTGCATTTGTATCTATGAATCCCGAAGACTTTCTGTTCTGCTGTAAAATGCAGCATATTTTTAAGATTCTTCTGAGACAGCTTCTTGCTACCCCAGAAATGTGTATCAGAAGGGAGTTCTGCTTCCATATCCTCACATAATCTATTCACAGATTGAAAAAAAAAAAAAGAAAATTGAGCCTTGATATGTCCCAATTGAGAGGGTCTTTCAGGTTACCAAGCTATTCTAGGCCATAATGTGATTTGAGAAGAAACAAACTGTCCTTTTCTTAGTCCCTTCTTCAGAAGTTTTTCTCAAACCTTCCTGGTGCTCTGTGAGTTTCTGTGCAAATGAGACAAATCTGTATCTCTCAAATCAGAATTCATGCAAATTAAAATAGGCAAAATATGTCCATGTGTTCAGTTCTGAGATAAACTATGGTATTGTATCTCATTGTAGGAAAATAGATTCACCTACTTTCTTCAGTTGAGTACTTCCTGATGTGTTATTTAAAAAATAGAGCCATTTTTGTATATGGCAGCTAGTTGAGGGTAAAATAAGGTATCAGTTTTGGCATGTGCCTTCACAGTTTTGTTTAGGTCATAGGCCTTTGGCCCAAGGCTGGCTCCATACAAAACAGTAATCTATCTGAATTCATTAGAGATGCTTACTTGAAGCAGCTAAGCTGAGCCTGCTGACACATGTCTTGGTACTGTCCAGGCTTGTTTCCACTTAAACCAATAAGTGAATCAGTTGTCTCCTTCTGTCTTAAATTCAGTAAAGTGTTCAAATTGCTTCTGTTTGTCTGTATTGTAAAGTGCTATTTTCTTCCCTTAGGAAGTAGAGCTCCGAGTCACTATGACAAAGTCAGAAAAGGGTAGTCTTGGTTTTACAGTGACAAAAGGTAATGATAATGTTGGCTGCTACATTCATGACATTGTTCAAGATCCTGCCAAAAGTGATGGGAGACTACGACCTGGAGACCGACTGATAAAAGTGAGAGAATCAATGTTTTCAGATACAAGGATTGCATGAAAAGGACAACTTTGAGTAAAAAAACGTACTCTGTGGGCCAAAGTAAATGTGGTTAAGGAACAAAGGCATGCACCTTTGGAGAGGCATAATTTGATAATACTTAGACAAAAGAAATACAAGTATGAAAACATGGGAGAAGATTGCTGAAGGGAGTTTTAGTATGTCTCACAGCTAGGCAGGTGTACAACCACTATTCATGATGGCAAAAAATGGTTTAAAGAGAAAAGCATTCATTGATTAAATCAGATGGTCTCGAGTATGTGGAGAAGTTGTTGGTCAAATACATCTATGGCTAACATATTGTTAGGAAATGAATTTTAAGAGATTTGCTGTAGAAGAGTGTACAGGTACCTATCTTGTGGTACAGATGTTCATCATAAAATCATAAAATAGTTTGGGTTGGCCTCCTGCAATGAGCAGGGACATCTTCAACTAGATCAGGTTGCTCAGAATGCTTGAATGTTTCCAGGGATGGGGCATCTACCACCTCTCTGGGCAACCTGTTCCAGTGTTTCACTGCCTTCATCAAAAAATTTCTTCCTTATATCTAGTCTGAATCTACCCTCTTTTAGTCTAAAACCATTACCCCTTGTCCTGTTGCAACAGGCCCTACTAAAAAGTCTGTCCCCATCTTTCATAGAATCATAGAATGGTTTGGGTTGGAAGGGACCTTAAAGATCATCTAGTTCCAACCCCCCTGCCATGGGCAGGGACACCCTCCACTANGCTGCTTTTATGCAGCCCAGGACACGGTTGGCTTTCTGGGCTGCAAGCACACATTGCTGGCTCATGTCCAGCTTTTTATCCACTAGTACCCCCAAGTCTCTGCAAGGCTGCTCTCAACCTCTTCATCCCCCATCCTGTAGTGATACCAGGGGTTGCCCCAACCCATCTGCAGGACCTTACTATTAGTTTCTAATTGACTGAAAACTTGCATTTAGGCTTACAGGGTGTGAGCAATAGCAACAAAGTGCATAACACGGAGTCATTGCTAAATCAGGATACTGAAGCACTGCTGAATACTATTAAACCTTAAAGTTAGGCAAATACAAGTCAGGTTGGATTAGGTTGTGAGTCAGACTTTCAGATGTTGACCTATGCGGTTATAGCATTACAATTTTTAAATAGGAATAGTAAAATAATATACCTCTTCAGATTGTTTAATATTTTGTCATTTGGCCTGTAAACTTGTTTGTTCACTTGCCAAAGTTCAGTTACAGTTATGTATTCTGTCTCCTTGGATAAGTATGATGAACTGCAACTGTTGTCAATAAAGCACGTATTGTTTTGTCCTTTAATGTCAAATATCAACAATAGGAACAGTAATAAATGTTTCAGCAGTAATACTAACTGTTTTACTTGGAACCTAACAAGGACATATTTGCTGCTTTTATTTTTGCAGGTTAATGACATTGATGTCACCAACATGAGTCATACCGATGCAGTAAACTTTCTCCGTGCTGCCCCAAAGACTGTCAGATTAGTGCTAGGGCGTGTTTTGGAGTTACCTAAGATGCCAGTGTTGCCTCACTTACTGCCTGACATTACACTAACATGCCATAAGGAGGAGCTAGGTAAGACAGCAGTATGCTGCTTTTTGCTATAAAGCAAAATTTTTCCCTTCAGTTACAAAGAAAGAACTTGATTTATTTATTTTATTTTTTTCCTTTTTCCTGCAAAGGTTTGTTGTTATCAGGAGGTCATGACAGTCTTTACCAGGTTGTGTATATTAGTGACATTGTCCCCAAATCGGTTGCTGCCAGAGAGGAGAGTCTCCATGCGCTAGATATTATCCATTACATTAATGGAGTAAGTACACAGGGGATGACTCTGAAAGAAGCCAAAAGAATGCTGGAAACATACCTTCCAAAAGTGGTGCTTAAAGCGACCAGGTATGTTTTGGAAGCAAATTCTTCCTTGTACTTTTTGGTTTTCTCGCATGATTGTATGAGTGTAAAACATGTTCCTGGTATGACAATTAACTCACCACAGTGGTGCTTGGTGGCATGTTATTGAGGACTAATGCCCCAAAAAGGATCTGAATATTCACAGTTTTTATGCTTCAGGGAAGCAGAAAGGTACTTACTACTTGCTGTGCTTTGCTTCTTGGGAAGACAAGGCTGTGTCCAGCTATGGAGTGCAAGTGTTCAGAATGCCATTTTCAAAATATGTCACAGGTTATTTAAATACAATTGCTTCTTTTTCTTAAAACTGGTTCTATAATCATTAAAAGGAGATAAAATATTGTTTCATACTTAAATAGTGCTACTGTCACATGGATGTCCCAGCACACTGGTGAATGTCAAAACCCTATGGACACTGGTCCCTGCTGCTTCTTTTGTGGCAGTTTTCTAGCAGTCTAAAAAACTCTACAGAGTAGTCTGTTTTAATATTTTCCTGGGACTGAAACATTTATTTCATTTTTTAAGTCTACCATCCATAGTTTTACTGGTAGTACATATTTACATCGATATCTGATGTTTACCATGATTTATTAATTTTTTTAATAAAAATTTCTATAAACATTTCTTTTCATAGAGATGGTCATGCAGTGCTTCCAAAATCCAAAAGCGCCGATAGCTCAAATCCATGGCCAATAAAAGCTAATGGTAAGATTTGCTTACTTATTGCAAGTGAAATGCACATTTATAAAAATGAAGGAACTGATAAGGGTGTTAAGATACCATCCTTGTCCAGTGGCTACACTAGAACTCCACTTAGTGAGATCAGCTCCAGCAGATGTTTGCTTGATCTTTCTTTTAAAAGCTTCATAAAAAGAGATTGAACAATGGTCTCTTTATGATTCCATTTCTCTTGTAGCTTAGAAATTCTCTCTAATATCAAGCCTAAGTCTTTCAAGGAGTTAAAAAAAAAAAACAAACCCCACAACAAAACAGTCAATTTATTATTGTCATAATTGTTGTTGTTAATAATGTTGTTTCCTCTGACCAGGCATAAAAATACTGATTTGTTACATTTCAAAGGGCTTCAGGTGTCCCATTGGTCATCTTTTTTCCAAGACTAAAGGAGCCCAAATTAATTTTATTGCTCCCCTCCAGTTTGTTGACATCTTGCTGTTTTCCTCATCAAGTGTGGTACTTCTGGTCACACACATGGCATTGGGTAAGGCTCACCAGTGCCAAGCAGACAGGGAGAATTATTTTGAGGGTTGTGTAGACAGCATTCCTGTTAATACATTCTGAGTGAGATTAACTTACTTTTGCTAAATAGTTCTTTGTTCAGTCACTTACACTCAGGATCCTTTATCATCTACATTTGCTTCTGTGCGGAACAACTGCTCATGCAGTTACTTACCATCTTAAGCCTTTGTTTTTCTTTGAAATGTGGCACTTTGCATTTGTCTTGATTCATCATAGTCTTGTTTTTCATGCTTCCTTTAGTGTATATAGATAACTTTGAGTATTGATCTTGCCTTATGAAATTATTGCAACTCTTAGAGTTTAGTGTTGCTCACATTTTCCAGATATGCTACATGTTTTGTTTCAAAAAACTTAGTCAAGATACTCATTAGGAATAAGCCCTGTAAACAAATCTTGGAAGACTGTACTTAAAACTCCCTTGCTGTAGATAACTTGTCATGCATAGATTCACAAGATACAAGGTTACTCTTAGCCTTCAGTTATTTCATCTACAAGTTTCTTCATTTGTAAAAGTGTAATGTATATGAAAATCCAGAAGTTCACTAGTAGCTAGGTATATAGCATCTACTGGTTCCGCTTTGTCTTTTTATTATACCAGTAATGGTGTGTCTAAAATAGGTGTCTCTGATATCGTAGTATCACTCTTTTCTTTACCAAGAGGGGAAACAAGGACCCAGATGTCAGATGACATTTAAGGAAAAAAAAAAGTTATTGACAGGCAGTTGTGGGGTTGTGTTTTTGCTTAGAGTTGGTTCTGATCCCATTGAATGTAAGATTCAAAAAGCCATCATAAAGTATAGCCCATCAGATATAAGTTTGGCAATGCCCAGTAACCAGGCAGGCAGAAATGTTATTCATTTCATAACATAATATTACATACCTTGTTTCTTTTATAAAAATAAGTGGGGGCTAATTTAATTTCTGTGAAAACAATTGCTGTGAAGTCATTGTTTTGTCCCATTTTTGTTTAGGCTGTTCCTGTGATGATCCCTGTGATAAAATGGAAGAGATAACTGATGCTTACAGGCCCAAGGTAAGTATTTCTCAATTGTGCCTATTATCATTAACCAGAGAACAGGATCTACTTTGCATGTGTTTTTTAAATTAATTAATTAAACAATCCATTAATGGAAGTATGCAAACCCACTGTTGTCAGCTGATGTGAATAAGCAGTGATCATAATAAATATGCAAGCTTTTTTTAGTTGATCTTCTCTTTATCTGAGACTGTTTTATTAAAAGACAAATGGTCTTATGAGAAGGATGCAAGGTTATGATCCAGAAAACTCCATTCTCTTCACAGCTTCTGCAGATGCTTGCTTGCATGTTACATTTATGAGATGGTTTTCTTTCTTTTCCCCACCTTTGGTTTTTTTTGAGAAATGGTGTGTTGTAGGACCAAAAGTATTGAAGCCTGCATATATTTTATAGGGGTTATAATAATGTTAAATACTACTATGTGTTCTCTTGTAGTAGTTGCTTCTTCATCATGATGAGTTTTTTTCTTAGTTACTTTAATTTTTTTTTATTTCCTCTTTTCTTGTGAAACTTCTAACACACCTAAAAGCTGCCCACCCATCACCCAGCTATCTCAGATGTGAATATGATATGAATATGGTTTTTTTGTTTGTTGCTAATTAGAGTAGTGAACTTTTTAAGGGTTGCTTGCTGCTTCAACAAACTGCCAGACTCTTTACAAGTTTAATTTGTATGGTTCTTTGCTTTCTTAGATAAATGGCAGTGGCACCCTAGGACCTTCTCAGGCAAATATAGAAAACAATATCCATCACACAAAAGGACCAACGAATCTCTCAGGATCTGGAGATGCGCCTTCCCTTGGCTTTACCAATCAGATGTCAGATTTTTCTAAACACAGTGACAAATCAGGTAAGAGGAGGTGAGGTTGGGGACAGCATTATTCAGTCTTTAGTGCACAAATACAAGAGAATCAAGTCGTTGTATAGGCTGAAATTAGGCAATGTTATGCTGGCAGTCAATTTTAGAAGATCATCTCCATGTTGTGTGCTCTGCTTTAGAGGAATTATTTGACATTGGAAGTAGATTTATGGAAATTGGATTCTGTATTGGAGAGAAATAAAAGATAGCCATGACAACAGCTAGAAATAATGCCTTGGTNTGGGAAAACTTCTCATATTATACTATTTCTCTTCAGAAACAGAGGTTCCAGATGATGAGTATTATGATGAAGATGATCACAATGAAGTTGTACAGTATCTGTTGGATGTTGTAGATGAAGAAGCCCAGAACCTCTTAAATCGTAATAATGCAACTTCAGAGGCTCAGAGTCTTTTACATCTGAAGAAGGCCGCATCAGAAGATCACCTGCCAGGTAACATGAGCCATTAAAAAACCGTATAATTAACAGCCAAATGCTTTTTGAAACAAGGTGTCAAGTAAGCAATTGATTTGGCAAGAGGGAGAATTGATATTGAATTGATGTGTGAACTGAAAGTTTCCCAAGTAGAACACAGACAAATGGTTGCTGCTTCCAGTGAACTTCAGATGCAATTTAATAAGTCGAGTTCTGGTTTGATAGATCTGAATTTTGCTTTAAGTAGTCTGGGAAAATTAATCCCATTATGGAATTCTGTCTTAAGTGAGAATTCATGTTGTTTGGGTACGTGGTTCTGCAGCTACAGTCATGTTGAAATGCTGAAGCTTTTCAATATTTCATTGATTGCAGATTGCACAACTTGGAAACATGTTGAGATCTGTCAAAACCAAACAATTTGCCAACCTGATTTGTCTCTTATAGAAAAAATATTTTTTTTCAGTATCTGTCTATACGTCTTTCTTTTCCTTAATTCCATCTCCTCAGCTCCAGTTGTTGTTAACAGAAATTTAGCATGGAGTAGGATTTGTAGTTCCTTTGTGGTGTTACACTATGTGTGTATGCTCCAAAAGTTCAAGCAAGATGCTTGGTGCTCCTGTACAGATTCCTTTTAGAACTCAAGGTATACCTTCCAAAATTTTAATCATTTCAGTTCTTTTGCCACTCTTCAAGTTCATTGCATTATTGTCAATGGTCATTACATTAGAAATCAGGGAACACTGAGGTTCTGGCTGCGTCAGGACCTCAGGTGAGGAAGATTGTTGGAGCTCCACTACTACCAATTTCCTGTAGCTAGGATCTAGCCTTTGCAACCGAAGATGAATTGAATCCATAAGATAGGGCATCAGGGAACTACTGTAGCAGACAGATACAAGTCAGATTTTATCCGGCACATCTTAATTAGATCTTGTTAATATAAAGAGCATGTAGAATCCTTGTTTAGACCAGCTGCTGGTCTAAATGTAACTGAGTTGCAGAAACGCTATTGACGTGGGAATCTGCTAACTCATGAGCACTAATCTGTACAGCCATTACGCTGTGGCACAGATATTCTGCTAGCTATGCAAACAACCTCATGTGTAATGACAGCAGTTCCAGTTAAAGAAGCCTAAAGTCTGATTATACTATACAGTAACACCTCTTTTCTATCACACTGGTAGCAAAAAAAACTTAAAAGATCTTTCTTCATTGTTCTGACACCTGTATTCCCTCTGTAGTGCCAGACAGGTGTAACAGGATTCACATCTCTGAGAAGGTTTATGCTGTATCTCCTGATTTTCCTCTTCCAGTAGAGATGAATGGAAAGCTGACAGAAGATAAGTCTGAAGACACAGACTGTGATGGGTCGTCTTTACCTGAAGATTTTTCAGAGGTGGGATGGCAAGAAGCTGGCAGACTTTTATCTACTGATTTTGCTTTCTCAGATGCTCTTTCAATTTATTATTTTCCTTATTGGCATAGAACTTGTGGAAATATCTTTACATGTCTTTTAAATGAAAATATCTTTGCCACTAGTATCTGTAAATGGTGTAAAAACATTTATTTTTGAAATAGTGTATGATTATTCTATCATAAATTAACTATGTAAGAGATCAAAACATAGAGTTATTTTACACTGTTTCTCATATAAAGCTCAATGACTTTTTTCAAAAAGGGCAACAATCAACCACCCTATTAATGTTATTTCAGCCATTTAATCTAAAAGATTTCTTTGATTCCTGTTCAAAGATGAACATGATGAATGATGTGTAGACTTAACTGTCCAAACTGTAAATTTGAGATTTCTTTTCCTTCTACTTTTTGCTAGGATATGTTCATTAACTTGAATAACTTCTGTATGTGGTTCACCCTACATTATTGCATGTCCTGTTTTGCATCACTAGTCACTAGATGCCCAGATTTTGTCTGATATTTCAAATCATCAGTACTCTGTCTATCCAGCACACCCTGGCTGTTGCAGTTTTCTGTCCAGTTAGTAGAGCTGAGTGTCAAATCAGGAATCTGTCTCAGTGTGCTCTAGGAGATTCACAAATAAAATTCTGAGTATGGCAGTGGAAACTTGGAAGCTGGCCTTGTAAGTGGTTTTGTAGAGTTTTTCTTGAAAGGAGGATCAAAATGACTTCTCTGCTGAGTCTTAATCACGTGATGAGGAAGGCGTATATAGGGGTACCTGTCATTTAGAGGTAAAGCCCTGTTCTGTTCTATATAGGAATGGTAGCTTGGCAGGAGGTAGAAGTTTTCACTATCAAACTTACCTCATAAAGTGTTTTTAAATATTAGAAACAAAAAAAAGTCAACTGAAGAATATTTAGATGGCTATACTGCTGCTGTGAGTCAGGAATGATTTTAAGATAGCTTTTTGGCCTTGTTACAGTGTAAAACCTCTCAAGTGCTCAGCATTCTTGTGCTCTGTTATTTGGGGTTAATGAGATGTCTAAAAGAGGAAAGTCTTTCATTATGTGCTGCGTTGAACTTAGTGCCCTTCAGAAATAGTCCATGTAGCTGTTAATTGTTTAAAATTTACAATGGGCAAGTGCTACAACTATGTTCTTTAATATGTTTTGAAATATTTCTTCCACTAGCCAACACACGTAAATGGTTGTGAAGACTATTGTGAAGTAAAAGCTATGCCAGAAAGGTAGGATTTCTTTTCTAGTGTTACTTGAAAGCAAACCTGTGAAATCTGAAACTCTAAAGAGGGATATGTTATAATGAGGAAGGGGAGGAAAAAAAACAAACACAAACAACCAAACAAAAAACCACCCCAAAACAAAACCATTAAAATACCTGTGCGATGTCTGTTGAATTGCGTTCTGTCTGTTCTTATTATTTGAAAGGTTATAACTTGCCTGAATACTACTCAGCTATATGTTTTTACTATGCCCTAGTTTTGTTCATTCCTTTGATGGGGGTTACAGCAAGTAACTGGGCTGTGTTCAAATGGCTCCAGATAACTGGCATTGTACTAGCGATTTGGTACTTGCACGTGAAGAAAACATTCAAACAATGCTGTCTTCAGTTTGAATCTTTATAAGCTTCAGTAGTGTTACTTTTTCTGGTTTTAGAGCACAGAAGCAAAACATTATAGTTCCACTGGTCCATCTGTTCCCATTTGGGTGCTTGGGCCTTTTTTTTTTTTTTTTTTTAACATGGAAAACTAAGGATATGCCTGGCCAAGTTACTAGCTGTCCCTTTGAGCCGCCTTGAATATTGGAAATTCCCAAGATCATTTCTCTGTGTGAAATAATTTTAGTCCTTAGTCTAAGTGAAGCTTCAGTCAAAGTGTCTATACTTGTTTTTATGTTTTGATAAAGTTTCTGGGAAATTTTGGGTTGAGACTTTGCACAAGCAGTGACGGTATGACCTAAAATACTTAATATGTTTATCACCATCTTAAATCTAGAAAACTTGCAATTGAAAATAGATACTCTAGTGTATAGGTAGTGAGTTATGTGAACGGTACAAATCTGCTACTGGATGTTATTTGACTGCTCAGCCTTTGAAAAGTAATTGCAGTGATAGTTATTACCAGATTCATGTCTTCCTGGCTCTTTTTCCACTGTTACCTTTTTCAAATCCCCACTGGGGATTTAACAAAGGCAAAAAATAGTGGTTTTTTGAGATTACTGGTATGGATCCAGTCCAGAAATACATGTAGCTTTAAATTACTTTCAGGTGATTTTTTTTATTAGATTGCAAATGTGTTGGTTATTTCTAGGTGTTCTTTCTTACTTCAGTACCTTGTCCTCTTATAGATCTCCTCCACAACCTCCCATGAGCCAAGTAGATGAAGATGAAATCACCTGGGGAAGTGATGAATTGCCAATTGAATCAATCAGCCAAGAATGTGTAAATAAAGGCAAGAATTTTAACAAATAATCAGTGGAAAACTGAGGCTCACATTAAATAGACAAAATGTCAGAAGTGAATTTTAAAATGCATAAGAGTTAATAAGAACAAGTATTGGCAATGTTGGGCCTGTAGTTGTAGTAGAGTTGAATCTTGACTCTTGTTCTTCCACTGCTGCTTGATGTGGCAGAGTGGAACACTACTTGACTTGATGTGTTTGGCAGAATCTAGTCTTTACTTTCTGAGATAGCATTAGAAATGTCAGTTCCTAAAATTCATATACAGCAGCCTTTTGTCTGCATTCATTAAAAGAAAAAGGATCATCTATGTTAACCTTTAGATTAAGTCAGTAGATTTAGGACACTTTTAATTGCAATACTAGAGAGACTCATGGTTTATTAATTTTGTTGTGCTTCAGAGAAACACTGAAGGCCTGATAGAAAGCAAGCTTTACTGGAAAAACAGATGTATTTAACGCATCTTACTGTTACGACTTGAAAGACATGTTGAGTATAAGTGGTAAAAACAAAGTCACAATCTGTGATGTTTAAGTGGAGAGTTCTGAATTCATCCCTGTGTGCATTCATCAATTTTGTAGATTATTGTGTGAAGAACATTTAAAATGTATTTGAAGTTTGTTTCAATGTATTTATTGGAAGTTCAGGAAAATACTTCCTTTTGTTCCTGGATTCATCAAAGCTAATTTTGCATCATACCAGTTTTGTTAGTTAAATTGGTTTTGCCTGTCAAACTGAGAGAACATCTGTGTGCTCTCTCTGGTGTATGGAAGCATTCTAGAGAAAACAGGTAGTACAGTGGTGAATAGCAACGAGGAAATCCAACATGCACCCTGGTTTGATATAAAACAAATAGCTAAATCAGTCTTGTTCTTCTGCTAGATTTCCCTTTAGTGACAAATGAAGACATTTCTGCACTCCCTACTGTGAATGTGCTCCCTGGAGGCAAGTACTCAGGAGCCAAATTGAAGTCAGTGATCAGGATGTTGCGTGGATTGTTGGAACAGGGAGTCCCTTCTAAAGAGATAGAAGTGAGTATTTTTCCTTTGAAGTCCTTTTTTCTATTATGAAACAGAACTAGAATGGCATCACTGCCTTAAATACCACAGTTCCCTAATTCGCAGCTCTAAAGGGATGAAACAATTTCTTTTACCGAAGACTTTTCTCCCTTCCCCCCACTAGCCGCGGAGAGATAAGATTAGTTTGAACCAGGAATTAAATTCAAAATTGTGTTTACATCAATCTTATATCTGGTAGATTACCAAGTGAATTTAACGTTAACAGGCATAAACAAAGGCTGCAAAATCTAGCTGCAGAATGTGAAAACAGCCTTTCCAAAGTCTTAAGTCAACTATGTTACGTGATCTCATTTTTGGTAGATGAGAGAAAATATTTATTGGGTAATAGGTTTTTTGTTTTGTTTCATTTTCTTGGCTATGTGAAATTTGATTCCTTTCTGTGACTGACTTATTTTACATGTGTGCATTAGGATGTATTTTTTAAATGATTCTGTCTGTGAAAGACTTAGTTACATAACTGCTCTTAACAGTTGTTACCATTCAGCGCTTTCTAATGCACGTGTAATTGCCTCTTTACAGAACCTTCAAGAGTTAAAACCTTTGGATCAGTGTTTGATTGGACAAGCAAAGGAGAACAGGAAAAAGAACAGATATAAAAACATACTTCCTTGTAAGTCCTAACTAATCTGAAGTTCACTGTTGATATTTTGTCACCACCTGTATGATCAGATGAATTGGATCAGAAGTGGGATGGTTTGATTCCCAATCCTAGTTTCGCTACTGAGTAGGGAAAAATATAAATCTGCCACTCATTTTCTACACATTTAAAGCAAGCATTTATAAAGCAATTTAAGATGAGTGAACAATAGACTACTGTAATAGGCGTAGGGATGGATGTCCACAGATTCTTCATTTATTTCAGCAGACCCTGTGTCTGAGATACGCTATGAGATACGCTATGGAGCCAGACAAGATTTTTTTCAGTTTTACCCATGTGAAATTGAAAAATATACATGTATACTATTGTTAGTAAGTTTCCTGCGACAAAATGCTGTTTGTTAGGTGGGAGATGTGTGGAGGAGAAGTGAGAACTGACAAAGATTAGTTCTGAGTGAAGAATACTCAGCTTCAGTTTCAGAGGTGCTACAGTGCAAATTGCATATCCTGCCTGTCTGCTGATTTAGATTTCTCCTCTAGCCATCTTTTTCTATATTCAAAGAGAAGTACTGATTAGTATCCTAAAGCAAGTATTGTAGTGGTTTATTTTTATTAATAAGATCTGGAAGCATCTGTGGACATAGGTAATATGTGAGTGTGTAAGGCTCAGCATCTCTATTGTGTGAAGGTCTAATTATGTGCACACATAACATTGATGTATTTATTTTTTTTTGTGGGGGGATTGCAGATGATACCACTAGAGTACCTCTTGGGATTGAAGGTGGATACATCAATGCCAGCTTCATTCGCATGCCAGTGGGGAATGAGGAGTTCGTTTACATTGCATGTCAAGGACCTCTCCCTACTACTGTAACAGATTTCTGGCAAATGGTTTGGGAGCAAAACTGTACTGTTATTGCCATGATGACTCAGGAGGTTGAAGGAGATAAGATAAAATGCCAGCGTTACTGGCCAGATGTACTCAATAAAACCACCATGATAAATGATAGACTACGACTTGCTCTTGTAAGACTGCAGCAGCTGAAGGGCTTTATCATTAGAGTGCTGGAGCTAGAAGAGATTCAGGTGAGTGAATGTAATTCTGCATGCTGCAAAATTTTTTTATGAGCATTGGCATTTTTATCTTTGTATGTCTGGTTTGTCTTCTTTCAGTCACAATGTCTACATCAAGCAGTAACCCAGGGCTTCTCCTCTTTGCCCAGTGATCATTACTGGGCAATTCTTCCTCATTGCAACTTGTACTACTCTGTGACCTTTATACGAAAAGGCAGTTGGGCCAGGACATTATTTCATTATGCTAATGAGACCAAATTTTGGCTCCCTAGGTGCCTTTGGCCACAGAAACAAATACAGGGTTATGAAATTCACTAATAATTCAGTCTGGCTGGTTCATTCTTCTATGTAATCGGCTCAGTCTGCGCAGTGAACCTTAAACTATTCAATTATTTGCTAGTTATTTTCAGTTTAGATCATTGTTTCTCTTGTTTTATTGAATTACAGAACACATTCCTTAGGCAAATCCCTCTCTTCTGAGACAGTTTCCTTTGGGAACTTACCTTTTGTCTTTTTACACTTCCCATGTGTTACATTTTGTTGTCATTGTTTTTAAACCTCAGACAGGTGAAGTACGGCACATTTCCCATCTGAACTTTATCGCCTGGCCTGACCATGACACCCCTTCTCAACCAGATGACCTGCTTACTTTTATCTCCTACATGCGGCATGTCCACAAATCAGGACCTATCATAACTCACTGCAGTGCAGGCATTGGACGATCGGGGACCCTTATTTGTATAGACGTTGTTCTGGGGCTAATCAGCAGAGACCTCGATGTGAGTACCCAAGAGGATGGGCTAAGCTGTGCTTTTGACTTGCACGAAATGTGTTCCATTGCATCTGTTCAATTGTTCAAAGAATATGCCATGCTTTGGAGAGTAGCATGCTGGCCATGTCTTAATGTAACATAAATCATAGTGTAAAACAGCAGTACCTGTGAAATGTTTCTTTGTTGATAATTGGCAGAAGAAGAGCTCTAAAATCTGCTGGTTCTTGGATTAGCTCCAGGAATCTAGTTAAGTGTCCTGTTTGACACCTCAGCAGTCCCAACATTGTTAGGTCCCATTTGAGGTGTTCTAGGGTATTTTGCCAAGTGGAAGTGGTTTAAGGCCAGGTTGGATGAGGCTTTAGGCAACCTGGTCTGGTGGAGGGTGTCCCTGCCCATGGCCGGGGGGTTGAAACTAGACGATCTTTGAGGTCCCTTCCAACTCAAACCATTCTATGATTCTGTGACATCTCCTACCGTAGCAGACTTCTGACATACGGCTTAGGAACAACAGCATGTTGCCATGATGACTGGCTGTTGAAGGAAAAGTTAAAATGCCTGCCTTACCTGGCTGGATGTACTCAGTGGAACTATTGTGTTAAATGGCTTTAGGACTGAGAGTTATGCACTTGGTTGGTCAGAGATCCATGAACTTTTAGAGGGCAGCTAGAAGCCAACCAGAGTATCTGTTTAGGCAACTGAATCAAAACCTCAGTGTACAAACTTCTCAGCTGGAGATGAGGGTATGTAAATTAACTTTTGCAGCACAACCAGGGATATGCTTTCTAGGGTGATCCACAGGAGGGTGCTAGCTTCCTTATGTTTATGTCCATGTCCTTCAGTGGCCTGCTATAGCTAGTCTTTTTGAGAATTTGTAGAGAAGATGAGCTCTGTCATGCTTAGCTCAGCGGGGTTTCTAAGCACCCATTAAATAGATGTCTAGAACTTTATAGGCTTGGGGAAATAAAAAGTGTTTTGTTAGGTTGGACCAAGGGGCTCTATCTTCTGCACACTCAGCTCCCAGTAAGAGTAAGCAAAAGAACTTGTGTGCAGGGAAGGAAAACAAGAGGAGGGTTTCTGACATAAGGGCCACATCCATATTGCCCAGACACAGCACATGCTGTTTATCTGCCAGACATACATAGGCTGAATTGTTACTTCTTTTGCTACTGTTTAATGTACCTAGTTCGATTCCTTGGTTTGATACTGGGAATGTTTCCTTTATATGCATGTATGTCTTTTTTTGAATGTTTAACATGCTGTTTGTTTTGGTAGTTTGACATCTCAGACCTGGTGCGCACGATGCGTCTGCAGAGACATGGGATGGTTCAGACAGAGGTGAGTCTGGCTACCCCAGGTATATGCTAAAGGAAAGACTGGAATTCTAACTCTGATGTGTGCATCACAGAAAGTTTCTTGGCACAACGATTGTCTTTGTGGCTTCTAATAGAGCATTTTTGTTGTGAGAATTAAATCAGATGCATACCAGTGGATAGTAGTACATATTTAACAGTTACAAACACATGCAATTTTTAACATGCCATACTGTTTTGATTTGTATTTAAAAAAAAAGTTGGTTGTTTTCATCTTCAAAAGTGTGTGTTATAGAGGAAATCAGCTGCGCTTTTTTGGCTAAAAATTGCATTATAAACTGAAGAGAAGGCCTAACTGTGGCTGCTATGAGTCACTGATCCTACCAGAGATGTCTTGAAGTCTCCTTTAGGGAGATACTCAGCCAGAATGTTTTAGGAATAATCTAGATTTAGGGCTAATTAACTTTACCTTAGAGTTGGACATCACAAGCTATTGTTAAAATCTGCACTTTTTCTTTGAATGTGAAGGAATTGTCAAATCAGAGTTAAAAAAAAAAGGCCCATCAAAAAACCTAAAACCGAACCACATTTTTTTTATCAGCCCCACCTCGCACCCCAAAACATGTATTAGCCCCCACATCTGTATCACTGAGATTAAGATAAGAAGTTGCACTGTATCTGAGTTCTGTATTAATTGGCATTGATGCAAGACCTAGAAATTCACTTGCTATCTTCTTTTCTGCTTATGTACTTACTCTGCTTGAGGTGGTTTTGGTGTGAAAGGAGGATAAATATTCCATATAAAAATATATCTTTAGTGGTAGAGGAGTGCCTGTAATTGTTTCAAGTTGAGGTTGCATAGTTTTCCACTGTGGGTTTTTTTTGTGGGTTTTTTCATTTAATTGTAGAAATATTATTGAAGTGAAGTGCAGGTGAGCATGAATTGCTTAGGTGGTGCAAGCATTTTTCACATTTCTGTGATTTCCTTTCCCTTGCAGGATCAGTATATTTTCTGCTATCAAGTTGTCCTTTATGTCCTGAATCATCTCCAACATGAAGAACAACAGAGAGGCAAATGAAATATTAAGGCAGGAGTGCTTTTAAAATAAGGAAGCAAGGAGGTCTAGAGGCTCTCACATATTTTCTTTGTTCTGCCAATAGTTTTCCAGTCCCTTTCTTTGGTTGCTGTCAAATGTCTTTTCTATAAAGTCTCTCCATTGTTCCAAATAAGGTATATAGTTATAAGGAAAAGGGATAGCTCATACAATACCACTGTCTTCAGCCCCATGGATGCATATGTGAGATTTTTTTGTATAACAGTAAATAATATTTAATAAAGCTGCATTTTTTGCAGCTTCCTTAGTATGTGTTAAAATACTGAAATAAAAATGTTTTAATTTAAAAAAAAAAAAGTAAAGAAGAAAAAAGTTATAATACTTCCTGCAGTTCTGCAACTGTTTGGGGGTATTTGTTTCTTATTGGGTGGGGGAGTGGGAGGGATGAAGCAGTATTTTTATCAAGGCAAACTTTATTACAAAGACATTTTACTAGTCTCTTTTCAAAGCTTGTTTATGGCACAGATTTTTTTTTTCCCTTTTAGTACAGTTACAGCTATTTTATAGAGGGTATCTTGAAATCAGCATTTAAGCTCTAAGAGGTGCCTGATAGCATAAGGATAGTAGTGCGTGTTTTCTGTAAGTATCACAGTTAATAATGTTTACTTCATAGAGTTTCATGTATATATTTATATACTTTTACAAAAAAGCTGAATTATCAGGTGTCTAACCTTATAACTGATTAGGCATCTCCACTCTGTAAATAAAAATTACACTTAAAGTACACTGATCAGTGGGTCTGGGTATTTTTGTGTGCTTGTGACTGATTTTTCTTAGCCTTACATAGTGGTCGCTTTGCTTAAAAAAATTGCAACAAAAGGGTTGTGCACATTTTAAATTTTCAATGCTCTTCTGTTCTTCAGTGCCCATTTGAGGGTAGGGGGGGAACCAACTTGAAGAACTGTGGGTTCCTTTCTGGAGAGTCTCCACACTGTGGTGAAAGGAAGAGGATATTTTCCCTCCCCCCTTGTTTTTCAGCATACCTGGGCATTGAGACCCATATCACATTTTTTGGGTGTGTTTGCACTTGAATGCTATTGCTGTGATCTGACAACAATGTAATCTACTCTGCTTAAAGCAGCCAGGTTTGAGGAGGGAGGCAGGATATCAGGTTCTAAGTAACTCAATGTTTTAGTGATACTGTAAACAGTGAAAACTGTTCTGAAAGGAAGTCTTCATCTTGTGCTGTATGGGAACCTTGGATAATGAATTGCCATCAGCCAGCACAGGGCACCATTTGAGGGTTTGAGCAGTATTCCTGTCCCAGCAGTCCTTACTGGAACTGAAGTTTGTGACTTGTGCTGTCAGGAAGGTTATAAGAGTACTAATTTGACAGCATTCTGCAGTGCAATGGTGGCAGTAAGTTCAGAGGACTGTGATTATCCTAGGTTTTTACTCTTCGAAATAGTAGTCCCCAGGGTTCTGGTGTCCCAAAACTGAAACAGTCACTATCTTGCTTGTTTAATGGTATTCTAGCTAGCAATAGGATGACTTAAAAAAGGAAAAGAGCTTTTTTTCATTTGTCACAGTAATACTATGACTTTTATTCCCTCCAGCATACCAACACAGTTGAAAAATTGTGCCTTTTTCAGAGCAATGTAGTTCGAGGAAGGAAAATTAATTCTGTGTAGATAGAAGCAGAGGCAAATTGACTAGCCATGTGGACAGTACACCTGTATGAAGGAGCTTTAAAGTGAAGACAGAAGATTTCAGCACTACAGTTGTCAACAAGCAAAGTAAGTAAATGCAGGTAGTTGATACAGTGCTGCTACCGTTTTAACATAAATCGTGATTTCAGAGGATTTAGGTATGTCTGGTTTTTAGAAACAAAAAAATGGTTATGGTAACTAGACAGTATGGTTAAGGCAGTTGAATTCTTCCTTTAGATGTTTTCAGATGCATGCCAAACAATTTAGAAACAGGAACTGATTTTTGCATAGTAGGCTTCATGAAGCCCACTTTGGTGTCAAGCAAACAATTTACATGAAATTACAACTTGTGGGAAACACAAATCAGTACAACTTTCCAGCAGTTAGTTGTTGCTTGTCCTCACATCTGCGAAGATCTATGGTATGGTATGTTATACCCAATTTCCTTTTAATGATGGGCACACAGAAAAGCAGAGGATAATTACCTAACCTCCCCACCCTCAGAAGGAGGAAGCACCCTCCTCCCCAGACAGACTTTTTGGTTTATCAGATGATTACCCTTGGAAGGTGAGCACATGATTGGTAAATAAATAGACCTGTCTATTGACCATGCTAATGTTTAGGTATTGTATTGGACCCCAAGCCTAGAAGTCCAGCTGGGAAACCCAGCTATCCCTACTTACTTTTTAACTATTTTAACTCATTTTAAGAAACTGTGGATCTTGTGAAGCAAAGCATCCTTATCTGATCAAAAAAGGGTAAATGTGTCGCTTCTACATCTGCCTTCAATCTGTTTCATCCAGCTCTTTTTTCCATCTGAAATCATCTTCCTAGTACCATCAGTATGTAGCTGAAAACAAGGTCATGCAGGAATAATATGGAGTTCTACACTGAAGTTTTCTTAGCCAAATTCCTGATTACCTTGACTTTATGATAAAACAGATGGGTCCTAATGGGAAGCATTTGGGTGTTCCTAAGAAGTCATATATGTGTGGTGACAGGTGGCATTAGCCTCTTTTGAGAAGTGATCTGAGTTTCTTTGGTTTTTGTGTCAACCTTGAGGAATTGGATAGCTGATAAAGATGAAGTGCTCCCTAGTTTAATGCTTGTTGAGGACACTAGGAGGGTGTCTGTTTTCTGCGAAGCAGGTAGAACTTGTCATCTGCAACGCTTGGCGTGGTTAGTTTGGTTGAAATACACTCCACAGCTCAAAACTTATTACAAGGAAATAGACATGCTTAAGCTTGGTTTCTAGGGGGAACCTGGTTGGAAATACGCATCACTGCTCATAGTTTTTTCCACAGAATTAGACTACCTAAATTCCTTGTGCTTCCTTCAAAAATTAACAAGAAAAATGACTGAGAAGCTAGTTCCTTGAATGGAAAAAATGCTGTGTGCTTTCTTAGTATGCTGACTATATAATTTTCGGGGGGAGGGGGGAATCTTGAGTGGCTTTTTTTTTTTTTCTCTTTTTATTTTAAAACTGTGATGTCTTGCTGAGTAAGCAATCAGGACATGCTTCAGCTGAAAGGGATTTTCCTTTTTATAGTTATCCAATTTTCAGTAGGAAGTTTACCAGACTAGGAAAAAAGTGATCTATAACCCATTATGGGTCTAATTAAAGGATGGTCCTTGTGTGTTAGCCCAAGAAAGAAAGGATGCTTTTTTACTTCCAACCAGAATTAGGTCACAGAAGCATATACGCTTGCTATATAACATCCCTGTGCCATTAGTAGTTTGTCATAGCTTTGTTTTTCTTGCTGGTCTTTGCCTATGCAAGAGAAGGGCAACAGCCTCTAAAGGAGGAATTCCAGTTGCTCCTTGGAGACTACTTTGAGGGGTCATTACTGTTGCTTCTTGAATGCTTCTTAGCAGCCTCTTCCTTTACAATTTATGTACTTCTAAAACTAGCTATCTGGGGAAAATGAGTACTTAAGAATGATTTAAAAATTTGCTGTGTCTAGGGAATGCTTATCACATGTCCAGTGATTGGAGGATCCTGAAAGGTGGTAGGAAAAGGTTTGAGTATCTCCTTTAAGTAAGCAAGCTCTCCTTTAATGGAAGCCATCTCATAACTGGGATGTGGGCCTGTATTTCTCTTAAAGCACTTGTACGTCATCCCCTGATGGTGCGAGCCCAAATAGAGACCCATTCTCTTGTGTCTTCAGGTGATTCTGAAGCTGCAAAAAGTCTTCTGTCTGTATGATGAGGTGGGACTTAGGAGTACAATGAAAGACAACATGGGAGAAATCTTGGGAGCTGGACAATTTCTGTGAGGTGAACTACATCATGGTGAAGGTGTTTTGTAGTGACTCTGCATGCACGGCAGAAGCCAATGTAATACCCACCCCTGCAGACCTCTTAAATGAAGGCACAAGATAATAATTGGGCCAGGATAAGTAGTGCATATGATTAACAGTATAGAAAAAAAAATTTAAGCCTTGAAGGTTCAAAAATGGCTGACTTGCAGATGGTAAACCACTTACAAAGTGCTTCTGACTTTCTCCATGTTTAAAAAAAACAAAACAACAACAACAAAAACACCAAAAACACAGCCCCTAAAAAAACCCAAATCATCTTCCCCTGGCAGCTTGGCCCCTTCTGTATGCTAGCAACTTCCTCCTGGTTCATGTCTTCTCAGTATTTCTCAATAAGTGAAATTGCTTTTAATACACATGATTTCTGTGATGTCTTTTCTACAGTACCCAGGGGTACAGAAACCTAGGAGCTGAGCGCCAAATTTTCTTAATGGAGTGGAAGGCAGTTTGCTAACATTCAAGAATGTGAGCCATCATCAGGATGCAAGTTTGAATTTATGACATCCACTGGTAGTTAAATCAGAACAAAGCTAGGAGGAAACTTGTGTGACTTGTGTCTGTTAGCATGGCTGAAGTGGAGATTCTGTTCAGTGCTGCCTTCCTAGTGCAGTTAATCTTGGCCACCTGAAGGGTAAACTCAGGGAAATGTTACTCATCATTTAAGCAGCTTTGAGAGGACAGTGTAACAAGGGCTCTGAATATTAAAGGCACAGTGAGTTCTGTGAGTTTTCTGTGGTGTATTATTTCATTTTACTGTGGTACAAGCGTGTCCGATGTAATCCAGTAGTTATTTTCACATGAAGTATGAAAAAAGTGTACATACCTGTTGATTGAAGGGGAAAAATAATACACTACCAAAAAAAAAAGCATAGCAGGGAAAGAGAAATGCTTGATACACAGCAGTATACACCTCCATTGCTTTTTGTCTAGAAGTTGAAATAGGAAATCAATACTTCCCCCCCCCGTAATGTTTCAAAATCAAACTTGATACAAGGCAAAAGAAAACAAATCTCGCAACAATGAAGAGAAGTCTGCATTTGTCTGACAGTAAGTCAAAGATGCTGTCAGCTATAAAGTCTGTAGAAAAAAAAAATCACCTTCTGATTCACTGATGATCTCCTAGAAGCATGTTCAGGTCCTCTTTAAGAATCCCAGAGCAGAAGTGGTGCAGAATTCAAAGGGGGCCTGGCACCTGGGCAGCAGCAGCAGCTTGGTAGGCAGGTGGCCCAAACAGGTTATTTCATTTGGGGGAAAGTGTTTCTTCTTCCAGGGGCAGAACAGTGCTTACTACCTTCAGCCAGCTCTCTCTGTAAGGAGAAAAACAGCTGCACACTGTGATGGAATTGCTATTTTCCATGGGGAGGGAGTGACTCATCTTGAACTCTGGGGTGGGAGTAAGGAATAGTGCTGCTTTGTTTAAAAAAAAAAAAAAACAAAAAAACAAAAAAAACCAACCACCACCCCACCAAATTCAGAACACCTTCTGCGGCTGGCATTCAGACCTGAATCTCTTGTGCTTTATTTCTGCTCATTTGTGTTGGGCAGCCAAGTGGACTCTGTGAGGAGCTTTTTTTCTTAATGAGATGTTAGGAAGAGGGTGGTTGGTTTTGTCTTAATGAAGTGCTGGAAAGATCTTGCTGGTTAAGAGAATGTGATCTGAAGGATGAATCATTGGGCTGGGAGCAGATTTAATTGCTAATTTCCTCAAGTGGGTCCCAGGAAATGGATTTTGTCTTCCTTGTTGTACTGTGGTGACCTCCATAATTTTTTTTTCTCTGGTAGGGCTCTGACTGCTACTTCATTATAATAGCCAGATTCCCAAACAAAGTATTACCTCTAAACAAGTTTAACTTGGTCACAGAAGCAACCTTCTCTGAGGAAGGTTGGGACAGAAGTTGTAGCTAATTTTTGTAGGCCATCACTGGTAGCCCATTGAAGGCCAAGCACGAAAACCATTTCAGAAAGTGTTTTCTCCTTTTAGCATTAAGATCACTGAAAAAGTTTCAGTGTTACCTCAGACCACTCTTACTGAATTTCCATTTTTTGATTAATTTTGTTCAAATAAACTTAAGTGCCTTTCAGAGCCAATTTTGCACTTTGGCAAAGTGTGCTAGGGTTGCTTTTAGGGTGACTGTCAATCTGAGTTTCACTGCTCTCTTATCTTCCTCAGACAGCAATGCTGCCTGTTCCCCTTGAAACCTGTTCTTCTAAAGTCCAGTAGTTCACTTCTTCACTTTTCACATCTAGGTTAATTGCTTGTACGCCTGACAAACTGTGTAAAAGAATCCTAAAAGACTTCCGTACTTGAATTGTCTATGCAGTAGTACTGTAGACAGCAAATATACTTTGTATCATCTCATGTGGCAAACCAAGAACTGGTTAAAGGAAATCTGCCAGAGTGCTGGCACTGAAAAGTCCCTTGCCCCTCATGGTAACAGGTACAGTGTCTGTGCAAGCCCCACGTGGATTACTCTGTCAGACATGTGACTTACTGGGATCACGTCTCACAGCAGCAAAATATCCTTGCGTGTTGTGCAGGTGTGTTGCTACATGATGATCTATCATCTTGGCATTCCACAGAGAACTGACAGATTCTCAACGTGTGCTTCTAAATGTATTCCGTGTCTCTGACTAATGCTGCAATGCCAAATGCAGGTGTGAGTCATGTGCCCAGAAGACATTGCCATTCCTCTTCATCGTATTCCATTTCTTTTCTTACCTCCTTTCGCTACACCTCTCCATTTCAGCTCCTAGAACATTGTGCCTTCAATAATGGGTAAATCCCACAGAGTGGTCAGATAAGTCTTTGCTCTAGCCACTGCTTTTTCCAAAAGTGGAAGGTTATTCTGCAAACAGCCAAACTGGGTTTGTATGTATGGTTAATAACCTGCCTTAGTATATAGCTTTAGTTAAAGAAGGTATGCAAATGAGTTCAGAAAGTATACAAAGGAGTTAGGGATTCTGCTTTCCCATTTCCCTAGTGTAGTGCATTGTCTGTCACTATAGCTGCAGCTCTGCCTACAATGTAGTTGTCATTGCAAGGAGTAGATCATTCATGAAGAGCAGTCAACACTTCAAGTTACTGTTCTTGCCTTGAAGTCTTGACAGAGGTGGAATTCAAAGCTTCAGTAAAGGAGCCTGATTTTAGTTCCACCTATAGCAGCATTGAGCATTCAGGCCAAGCCTGCTGAAATTGGAGCCAAGTGCACTGAGCATTTTGCGTATAACAATCCTCTGTCTCCTTAAGGTGGGTAAGCCAACTTTGATGTGCTAAGTAAGCCTGCAGGAGTCTTTTGGAAGCTGAACAGGGTTAGAGGATAAAGGAAAAGAGTACTTGGCTATGCACAGTAGAATGGGATCACTTTCTCCACAGCTACTTTGACACTTGTCAAGCAAATAAATTTCTCATGTCAAACAGTTGTGGGTTTAAAAATATCCTGTCCTTGAGTGGTCAAGAGTCAGGAGTGCAGAACTGTAGTGACTGTATCTCCTGTGTGTGGCCTTTTCTGGAATAGAGAAGGAAGACTGCCCCTAGGGTAGGGCCACTACAGGACCATCTGAAGCCAGACCTTTCAAGCCTGTTGGAGCTGGCCCCAAACAGTGCAGGCAGCTCATTGCCTGTCACCTTGTTTGTCTCATTATAGTTCACCCTTGCTCTGATGCCACACAGACTACTGGTATGTTCAAAATAGGGTCTGTCAACGTGGCACATATAGTCTGTTTGGTTTCCTGTGCTGTCTGTTCATCTGCTGTCATTCTGTTGCTTCATAATATATAAGCTGTGGGTTTCCTGCGGTCAAATCTGTCTTCAGGTTTTGGCATTATTCAATGTGGTCTTAGTATGCGACAGGGCTTTTTTTAGCAGTTAGTTCTGCAACAATGAATAATGATGCGTCAAAGACCAATGACCTCTGACTTGATAATTAAAATAACTGGTCTGGGTCTCCTTGATGTATCCATGAGAAAAATCTTCATTTGCAATAGATGAAATGATAAAGTCCATTTATCTCAGTGTCTTTAACAAAGACTGAATGCTTTGAAGCAGCTGTAACACTTCTTGGTAGCTCCTAAAGCTGGTGGTTGATCTAATGACACAAAGGCATCATTCCCAGTTCTACTGTGGAAAAGGTTATTGTGCTGATGCTGCAGATCGTAGGGGAGTGAGTGGTTATCAGGAGACATTTCCTCAATGGTAGTGTTCCTAGAGCACTGCCAGTCTTTCCATCAGCACAATTCAATCATGTTACCCAGTGCCCTAATGGAAATGATTCCTGAAGCATAGCTACCTGCTTTGCTTAGCTTTTCTCAGTGAATCATAAAGCATTAGCAGGCAAGGTTAGACTTATGGAGGTGAGCCAAGCATACAGTTAAACAAGCAAGGTTGTCCATTTGTATGATAATTATTCTGCATTCATCCCCTTTCTGTAACCTTTCTTCATGCACAGCTGCCTTTTCTTCTCAGCAGAGCCCAAATTTTTGTGTGTTTGTTTCGAATCCCTGGATCACTGTAAGCATTCAGCATTCTTGTGTGCTGTGATAAGTCCTTACCATGACTGTTTTGTGCTCCCAGCAGCCAAGGCTACTTGCCCTGGGCCTTCTGGTCCATGGACTTTGGATATAAACTGATTGTCTAGAGATGTGTAGCACTGGTGTGGTGATGGTTGCTTTAGAAATGATCATTATCTTACAGCAGGATTCAACAGAAACATTTGCCTGAGTGGAATTTGTGTGTCTAGCCACATGGATGTACTATTAGAAATATTTGCATTGTTTACCTTAGGAACATTTACCTTCTTAGCCCCAAAATCACCTTCTTTCTCTTTCTATTAAGGTTCTCTTGTGAGAGACACATTATTTACATGTCTCTTGTGTCACTGGTGACTTGATGGTTTACAGCACATAGGGATAATGCAATTTTGCGAACAGTTTTCTGTTGCTTTTTTCTGGATTCAGGCATGGTATCAGAGGCTCCTAGAGATACAATAACCTTCTGCACTCCAAGGTTATGGAACTGGGCAGAAATCAAGTACAACCAAGGGAAGCATGTTGGTACCTTATTGTTCAAGATCTCCTGGCTCCCCTAGCACAACTTATTGTGCAGTTGTGCTGTGTCAAGAGAGGTCATTGACTTAATTTGTTGATGTTTGCCAGTGTTCTAGGTACTAGGCAAAACCACAAAACAGCATCTGACCCAAGAAATTTATCATCATCTGGGTGCAGAAAGATGGATTACATTAACCTTCCAGTCAGTTTCTTTTTGTAAAAATTCACTTCAGGCCTAAAAGAGCTGTGGTGTGAAAGCACAGCTGAAAGGCTAGAATGGAAAGAAGTGGGTTTTATAAATGGCATTTTAAAAGTAGTAGAATCTCCCCTTTCTTATGGAACATAAAGTTGCTTCACTCACTGTGTATGAATCAGCTCCTCCAGGAGAGGGATCCAAGAGGGAAATGTGCCAAGCAATCATAATTGTAACAATGTTCTTATGAAAGGCCTGGTCAAAGGGTAATGTTTATTTCAAAAGTTTCCTCCTCTGTCTAGCTCTTGCCTTAGTCTTTCAAGGAGCTTTTGTGACGAGTGGGTATTTTGTGAGAAGACTTCAAGTAGTTGCAGTTTTTGATACTCGTGTGCCTGTTCAGAGCAGAAGTAGGAAGATCTGAGTTTGGCTGGTATAAATGGGAACTGGGGACCTGGCCTGGTTAATACATCTGGATAAAGTGTGATAAAGGTGGAGTCAGGACTTCAAAGGTTTGGGTTCAGCTTGTGCTTGAAAGGTGGGAGGGGTCTTCTTGCACCAATCGTTGTGCCTTGCCGATTGGATGCAGTTTGCTGTGTGAGCTTATTCATAGAATAATAAAATACCAGGGTGGAAGGGAACCCCGAGGATCATTTGGTCCAACCTTTCTTGCCAAAAGCATGGTCTAGACAAGGTGGCCCAGCACCCTGTCCAGCAGAATCCTGAAAGTGTCCAGTGTCGGGGAATCCACCACTTCCCTGGGGAGATTATTTCAATGGCTGATTGTTCTCACTGTGAAAAATTTTCCTTTTGTGTCCAATTGGAATCTCCCCAGGATTAACTTGTACCCATTACCCCTCATCTTTTCCATGTGACTCCTTGTGCAAAGGCAGTCTCCATCTTCTTTGTAGCCACCCTTGAAATACTGAAACATGGTGATAAGGTCTCCCCTAAGCCTTCTTTTCTCAAGGCTGAACAAACCCAGTTCTCTCAGCCTTTCCTCATAGGCTGGCTTCCCAGTCCTTTGATCATCTTTGTGGCTCTTCTCTGGACCCTCTCCTACCTGTCCACCTCTTTTTTGTACAGTGGGGACCAAAACTGAACACAGTATTCCAGGTGTGGCCTGACAAGGGCTGAGGACACTGGGATAATGACTTCTTTATCTCTGCTGGTGAAGGCCTTGTTGATGCAACGCAGCATCCTGTTGGCTTTCTTTGCCACTGCAGCACCCTGTTCACTCATATTGAGCTGCTTGTCCGCCAGGACCCCCAGGGTGCCTTTCCACAGAGCTGCTCCCTAGCCAAGTAGATCCCAGTCTGTGCTACACTCCTGGATTATGTTTTCCCAGGTGCAAGACCCTACACTTGTCCTTGTTGAACTTCATAAGGTTCTTGTTAACCCACTCTTCCAGCCTATCGAGGTCTTCCTGCAGGGTGACTCTCCCTTCCGAAGTGTCCGCTTCCCCACTCAGTTTAGTATCATCAACAAACTTCATCAGGGCACACTTGATCCCATCATCCCAATATTGATCCCTGGGGGACCCCACTTGTGACAGATTGCCAGTTTGAAAAGGAGCTATTTACCACCACCTGTCAGCCAGTTCCCCAACCACCCACCACACAGACCACTTGCCTAGACTGTAATGCATCCATTTCTCTAGGGGGAGGCTGTGGGGAACCATAGCGAAAGCTTGGGAGAAATCCAGGTAGACAATGTCCACCACTTGCCCCACATTAACTGAGCAGGTTACTTTGTCATAGAAGGTGATCAGGTTTGTCAAGCACCATTTGCCCTTGGTGAATCCATGCTGGCTTTTCCCAATCATGTGCTTCATTTGCCTTGTGATTGCTCCCAGGAGGATTCATTCCGTAACTTTCCCAGGGACTGAAATACAGCTGATGGGCCTGTAATTTCCTGGATCCTCCTTTCACCCCTTCTTGTAGAGGGGAGTGGCATTAACCTTCTTCCAGTCTTCTGGGATGTCCCACAATCTCCACGGCTTCTCAAAGATTATGGAGAGCAGCCTCACAATGACACCAGCCAGCTCTCTTAACACCCTTGGGTCGATATTGTCAGGGCCCATCGATTTGTAAAGGTCAAGCTCCTGTAATAGTTCACATACCAACTCTTCCTTCACTGACGGTGGATCTGTGTTTCCATCAACCTGGATTTTTGTTATTTTTGTTCTAAGGCCTGAGGCCCAACAGTGCTGGTAAAGGCAGAGGAATTCAATTTTAGCTAATCTTTTTTTAATTCAGAAGTCCTTTCAGCCTCTATGGCTCTAAAGTTAAAAGAGAAAAAAAGTAAATATACTGAAACCTTTTCAGCATTCATATGCAGCATGCTGAATATAAACTGTAATGTTAATGTTCTTTGAGGAAAAGAAGATGATTTCCCATTATTTTATTCATTTATCTCCCAGGATTGTAAACTTGTTTTGTTTGTGGTATGATTAGGGAAAGCACTGTCTACTGCAAATGTGATTTTGGTGAATGTTTATCTGTTTCACTAGGACAGGTCTCTAAAGGGAAAAAAACCATAGAGGAAACAAGAATATTTCCTCCTACCCTTTCCTTCACCATTTTTGTGTAAATAATTGTTGTGTGTATTAAAAGAAACTCTTCTACTGGCATATTTTTCAGGCTGAGTTTAATGATGAGCTTTTGCCAAACATGTTCAAATAGAATCAGACTCCAATTTACAGCTTAACATTGCAAAGAAACTTTCTAATTGTCTTCACAAAAACAGATAAAGAGGGTCAACTATAAGAATACACTTTTTTTTTTTTAAGTCAACAAGCTGGAAGGGCTTAGTAAAGCAACTGGGTTAAGTTAATTCTATCAGTAATAGGCCCATTTCATCTGACATCTCTGAATTACATTCTACAGGAAGCAATGAAGCTTCCTAATAAATTAGCATCTATATTCCGGAGTCTGACTCAATGCTGTCATTAATCCTGATAGGATTGTTGAGGGATATGAAATTCCTCCAAGAAACCGTTGCCATCAGAAGTTAAAAATAAAGTTTAGTTATGATTTTTAATGTATTTTTTAAAAGTTAAGCCACAGAATGAAGAGTCATTGCTTTAGTGCATAATTTGGAGAAGTAAGTTTGCTTTTTTCTCTTGATTTAAGTGATTACAGTAGGAGTTTTGAGCTAGAATCTTGCCCAGTTTCAATTCAGTTTTCATGCTCTTTAGCACTGCCCTTGCGAGGCAACCAGTGATCTAACATTCATAGAGGGGATTTCCTGTGGGAGGTAAAATTGGCAAGTTGAAATCCCCACTCCTCAGTTCCACTGAAAGAGCAATCAAAAGCTATCTCCATACCTGCCAGGGGCTAGCTCAAGCTTCAGGCCACCCAAAACTTTTACAAGGTGAGATGATGAGATGTGCCTGCATGGTTTTTATCTGTAGAGTAAGCATGAGTTTGCATAACTGGGAATCAAGCACTTAAAAAATAAGGCAAGTGCAAATACTTCTGTACTTACTATGTCATGTCCATGTCCTTTTTTATTCCTATACTGTATCTCTGCATTCTGCATGGGGCTTCTGGTAGGATTTGAGTAGACCTGCATCAGATTCCATCTTGTAATGAGTCATATAGCTATGTACTTTGTTTTTTGTAAAATGATGATGTCAGAATTCATTTTGTTGATAGCACCCTGAGATTCTCTGATTGAAAGCCCTGTGGGAGTTCTGTTTTGCTGTGTTTCCATTTACAATATGTTTTACTTCAACATTAAGTAATTAGTCCTGTTTCTGAAGACACCACTGGAGCTTATTGTTAGTATCCACATTTTATGCATGCCAAGTGACTATTTCAAGGCTGCAGTCAGTATCATTGTCACAGGTCTGAGGGACCAATATAGTAGAGTCTCTTCAAGTCAACCAGATTTGAAGGCGCATCTTTGAGAGCATAAGCTCCTAATCATAAAGGTGCTGTGCTGCTTCAGAAAGCAAACAATACCTTCTTTTGGTGGTATCAGGCCTTGCTCAATGGTTATGGCTCTGCAATGTGACAGCATGTCTGTTGGGGATCTCTTGACAAGCAGTCATTCAATGCTTTCCCGGTTCTTGCAAAGTTCATTCCATGCGGTCACGCCTGTGATGTTTCCAGCAGAATAGAAAGAATAAATCTTCTAGAAATGAAAGTATGAAATCTGTGGAGTCTTCATTTCTGTGAAGAAAATTTTCAGTATCTTTTGAAGTTGCATCCATTCCAGATGATGCAGCTTTGTGGCTCATCTTCTCCATAGGTATTGTCTTGGGAGAAAAGTGCTTAGTAAGACCCATGTATTAGTAAGAATTAGTCCAAACCAAATCAATTCATATCCAAGTTAGCATAAAGCAGAGCCTGAGACGTAGAACTGTAACTTGGATCTTAGAATCACTGACAGTATTTAAGTCTATTTTCTTGCATTGTTAAAATCTGAGAACAGAAAGAATTTTCCTACATATATTCTGTGTTATCTTTCTGGCTCCAGCTTGAAGGCTCCTGGAAAAGATTTGGGGAAACTAAATTATTTATGTGCACAAGAGCCCCTGCTCATATGCATGCTGCAGGGCTCAAAGAAGGTTGATTTGTCTTCATAAACATCTTGGGTACTGTTATGTCTCCCCAAGTGCCACTGTTGATTTAAATATTCTTTGAGCATAGCTGCTGGCTTAGCAGTGATGGTGAGGGACTGGTTCCAGAGGCTCATGGAATTCTTCCAGTCTCAGGCCCCCTCCCGTCACCTCATTTGCTAATACAGAGAACAGAGGCGTTGGGATCCTTACTGTGTGTTCTTAAGGTCGACTTCTGTCTCCTGCTCACTTTCACTAATGTGAGGGACCTATGTCCTTTTTAAAGCCAGGATTTGGGATTCCTGGTAAATGAGAAACAAGGTAGGTTTCATCATGTGAGCCTGGTGTGTGTTGCTCGTGTTACAGTCACTGGAGGTCTAGTCACATCAGTGCAGTAACAGAAAATTAAGACAACTACAGTTAAGGCTTTATATAATAAGAACTTGTAGGTTGAGAAAGAATGTAGTTGATTCAAATGATACAGATTTTTTTTTTTCCTTAATTCTACTTTTTTTTATGTATTTCATATATAATCTACCTTTAGTCTTGGCAGGCTTGGATGTTTGGTGAGGTTTTTTGTGTTTACTGTTACATGTAATTTGCCATTATGTCTTACATGTGTTGGAGCCTGTTTTAGCACTGTTAGCTAGCTAACTTCCTGGCATTAGCAAGCCAAAACTTCCCCTCCCATGATTCTGACACTCAAAGAGTGTGAAGGGTCACCAGGAATCATGAGCAAGAAGCTGCCATCATTGGTGTTCTTGTCTTAGTAGCATTGCTGTCTTTCTGCCTGGGCGAAGGAAAATCATCTCCCTGCCTTTTTCCTGTTCTGTTTTTGGTGGGGTATTTTTAGGTATGTCTTAGGCTACTCGAACTCTATTTTATGATATGGTTGGATGCTGCTCAGCACTGTCAAGTCAGTGTCTTTTAATAACTATTTATTAATACAATCAAGCAGTATAAAGAACAATGCTGTACTGTTCTGAATATCCTCTTTTTTTGTGTCAATTGTATTCCATAATCTGCACCTAATGAAATAAACTTCTGTAGATGTGGCAAAAACTGAAGTAAACTGCCTTCTTTTCCTCAGTGCCCACCTACAAAATGAATTCCTATTAGCTTTGAGGACCTGTTCTGCCTCCTGTCTTGCTTAGCTTTTTTTTTTTTTAATTGCCTGATTCTGAACACACTATCAAGAGAAGAATGAACAAACTTTCTTATCCCAACTTCAATTTTTCTCGTATATTTTCTTTATACATAAAAGGAAAACTGACTTTCAGGCCTGATGAAAGGCTAAAAGAGTCAATGAAAAGCTTTCCTCCTAAATCCAGTGGGCCTGCATCAGGCTCTTTTGATCTAGAATGCTTAGGTTACAGCAGGGAGAACAGAACAAAATGGAAAGTGGCATGAAAGACAGCATGAGAAAGTTTTCTTAGGCTTCTTAAGTTGAAATCCTTTTGCTGCCCTGTCCTTTCCTGGCATTGGCCTCTATAGAGCATTTGGAGAAATGTTTGTAAATGGAAAAAATAGTTCAGATTATTTTTTTCACTTTCCAAGTAATAAAATGCATCTGTTTTTCACTTGTTACATGTGGGTTTTTTTCCCCAGATGCCTGCTCTCCCTTTTCACTTGGAAGCTATAGCTATATTAAATTAAAGATTTGAAAGAATCAGAAAATACTGATAGTTTAATGATTGTAAACAATTCATTATTTAGACAATACAGTGCCTTGGGTTCCAACTGGAATCTTTTGGACCACAGAAGAGGTTGTGGGCAAAAAAGTAGTTGTGCTGCAGACCAGCATGTGAAATAGAGTGCATGCAGATCAGAACTGGATATCTTGAAGTCATTGCACAAAATCTTTGCTAACCCACACAGCTAGAAGAAATGAGCCTTTTACTTTGAATATATTCAGTGCTAATTGAAGTAGTGAGCTGAGTGCAGGTAGTAAGTTAGAGTAAACAGTCTGGCTCAGTTAAAAGGTGAAGAGAAATCTGCAGACACGGTTTTGATTTTGGCACGTTAAACCTGCTTCTTGACACCCAGTGGGTGTTCTATGATTATTATTAAGAGGCAAACAGTTCATAAAAGCAAACAGTTCACAGTATTTATGTTGCTAGTAGAGGAAAAGCAGCACTACAGCCAGAACGATTACTTCCTCCTGCTGGTTTTTTGTGTTAAGAGCAATATTTGACCTGGAAAATAGGAAAATCACACACTGCAATTTGGTAGCTAGAACTGATGCACACCAGTGCAGACATCTTACCGGTGCACAAACTGCATGTTATTTCTCTGCAGTCATTCCTTAGGACTGTGTGAAGGGGAAAGACCATGTAGCATAAGTGTGCAATGACTGGCGATAACTGGGAAATGGCATGCTCATTTTTGAGAACATTTGTGAAGAAATAAAGTAGGTGGTTTTTTGGGTTTTTGTTGTTTGTTTTTTGTTTTTTGGTTGTTTTTTTTTTTTTTTAAATACTGCAAGGACAAAAGGAAATACCTCTTAATTCTCCTCATAATTCCAGCAGTAAGCATGGGAAAACGGGGCACAGGAGCTTATGTCCTTTAAAACAAAATTGCACATTTAAAGCTGAGGAAGTATAAAATTATATAACAAAACTAAAAAAAAAAAGGCAAAGTGAAATTAAATCTCTTGATTTCATTTCCAGTGACTGTAGAAGTTCAGGCTGGGAAACTGGGTCAGGTGGAAGGAGGCTGGGCAATAGTTATCGTGTCTCTGATCAGTACAGGCAACAAAAAGATCCCTTGGGCTTTCAAGCTGGAAATGATCATGCAGTTTTGCTTCTGAATGCAGCGCAGTATGCTTTGGTTAAAGAACCTAATGACTGTGGCTCTTTCAGAAAAATGCGAAGGAATGTGGAGTTTTGTGCAGGGAGACTGAAAATGAGGCAGCTGAGCACATTGTGTGAGCCAGACATCTTACACTAATCTCCCACGGAAAAGGCTGGAAGCCTGACAACTCGTTTTATTGTGCATACAGGTCGTGGAGAGACAGACATAGAATATTCTTGTTAATTTGTTTAAATGGTATCAATTTTATGACATAAAAGCATTCCACTCCTGTTGGGTTCCAGAGCATTAGGACAATGCTCCCTCTGGAAACCAGTTAATCACCTACCATGCTGAGACCTCTTCCAGCAAAGCTGTGTTGTCGGAGGTCATACTTGAAGTACTGTTACTGTTGTGATTGAAAGCTATCCTAAAGATAAATTTGATACAGGATTCCCTCTTTTCACAGAAAATTTTCTGACATAGAGTTGCAGTGTAGCAATCAAATGTAAAAAAAACCAAAACAAACAAACAAAAAACAAGCTGGCAGGTCATTAGAGCAATTGAGCTGCATGCTGCATGAATCAGCTCATAAAAAAAAAAAAAAATCATCTGGTAACTTTTCCAGTGTAGAGCTGAGCAAATCATCTGTGATTTGTTCAGCAAATTAGAAATTATTTGAATTGATGATTTGTACCTGATCAGTGATGTGTTAATTTTAATTTTTTTAGATTAATTATGTATATTTGACTGAGATGATTTAATACTGCATTCACAATCTGATGGGGTTACTTGGGAAGGAGTGCAGAAGCTTTTTGTCATGTTAAGTCTTTCAAGAAGTAGCTGTACTTGAAGGAAACACAAAGAATCTGTAAATCGTATAGACCTGCTCAAAATTGGGTTGCTGTGGTGTTTTGCGGGCTACAGAATTCCAGTGTTGTTTTGTTTTTCTTATCCCATTATCAAAGAATTTGTATATGAAATCATTGTTGCAAAGAACCCAGTCCAGTAGTTAGCCTGTCTAGATGGGTAAACACAGCCTCCTTGCATTTCTGTCAGTGCACGGGCCCGCACAAAACGTGCAGGTCATAGCATTTAATTTCTTGCTGCCTTCCATTTTTCATTTAATCCCTCAGAGACTGCAGCCTTTGGAAAAAGAAGTTGCATGTCTGGTCCTGGTACTTTAAGGGTTCCTTAAATGGCTTTTTATCAGCTTCTGGGCAGGGAGTTGGGAGGTTCTGTCATACAGGTCTGTGCTGTATTACTGCCTTAGTGACATGCCTTTGTACTGATATTCAGAAGTGCTCAGTTCCCCTGACTTCAGCTGGGTTTGTGGATTGGGCCAGCCTTGCCAACCTGTCCCTGGGTCACTGGCCCCAGGGGCTGCCCCACACAGCTTGGTCCTGCCCCACTAATGCCTTCATGACATCTGGGCTCCTGGCGAGTAGTATCAGTTCCTTCAGGCAGAGCTAGAAGGTATGCATGGCAGTCTGTCTCTCATTAGGTCTTTTCCCTGCTTTTTTAAAGCATTGCTTGTCTGGAAAGCCTATTTGTGCATCAGAGAATAGCGGCTCCAAGGAAATTGTCTGCTTATCTGAAAGGGGCAAAAAAAAGGCAAGCACTTAAGTCTCCTCTCCTTTCCATCAGTGTAGATCAATGGGAACCCTGAAGACAGCTGTGCAGCCAGGGCAGCACCTGCAAGTTCAATGTCAGGTGCTCTGTATTTGGTCATGGATAATCCAGTATGAGCCTTCAGGAAAGACCATCCACAGTTGTCTGTTACTTTGGCTTGTGTTATCACAGGATTAATAGCTGTGGGCAGCATAGTGGGTATAACACCAAAGCATATGGCAGCAGCTGCTGCCACCTGCAGGGTTGAAAGCTAGCAGGATAGAGGAACTTCGGTTTCTTGGTTTTCATTCTTGTAGAGAATACAGAAAAGGAGGAAATTTGATGTCATGAGAAGTGGAAAGGATCAGGTGACTGGAGAATACAAGGGCTTGAAAAGGCTTAGTTACCATATTATGCCACGTGAAGCACTGTTTTATCATTACCCTCCTTATGTCATCATCCACCTGCTCATCAGAATCATGCAGCTCACTTGAAAATAAAGGTCTCCAAAAAAAATCATAAGTGCCGGGTTTGTGGTATTTTCCTACTTAAATTTTGGGCTGTGTTTCTTGGAAATATGGTAAGATTGTGACCCATCCCCAGAACACTTCAGCATTACCTTCTGGACTATTTCAGAAGTTTTAAAACATAACATCCGCAAGTTCAGCTGTATTCATGCCTTTTATAGGCAGATTGGGAAATGCTCATATGTTTAGCTTTGCAGTACTGTCCCTTAGTTGTCATTCACAGGAAACACAGATGGTATCTTTGACCTAGATCTCTGTGCATACAACACAGGAGGATAAGGGACACTGAACCTGGTGACTCTTTGCTGCTGTTCTGCCAGTTCTGGATTTCTCTTATTTCTTTGTTAGGAGAGAAAAAAGCTACTGCAGCTTTAACTCCAGATTCTTACTACTTTGCTCTGCAAGTTGGATGCTGTAAATCATTTTCTCTGCAAGAAGTCACCTCACCATGCAAATTGTGGTTAAGGCCATTTTAAGAGAATTATTATTATTACTACCACTACTACTACTACTATTCAGCCTGCAGTGTGTCAAATTAATTTCAAGTGGAAAGGGTAAGGTTCCAGGAGGGCTTGCTGCTGATTGAGCTTTAAACACAAGTTTCTCTGAGAAATAGGGTAGCCATATAATCTCTCTTGTTTGAGTGCTCTGCAGTGATAATTTTGTGCTGTAATCCTAGGTCTCTGCCACATAGTGAGTAGCCTGGGCAAGTACGAATTCTGCGTTGCGTGCATGAAATTTCTCTGTTAGGGGAACGGTTGACAAAAAAAGATTTCCAGAGGTGTGGCTTTTGGCAGCAAGAACACATCTCAACCATAAAACTGCTCCTTTAACTTGAGTTGCCAACTTGGAAGGGCTTTCCCTGTAGAGTTGTCTGGCTGGTGTGAGCAAGGTTGGGCATTTAACAGCCAGCAGAGCAGAAGTGTATCAAAGCAGAGACCAAGGGCTAGCACATGGTTAGGAAGTAGTACTACCATTGGAGCAATTATTGATTTTAAAAATAGCTTTCTGAGGATTTATTGATGTTTCCCCTGAATCAGGTCCACCAAGCAAGTATTTGAAACAAGACCAGCATGAGCTGATGCAGCAGTTGCAATGTATTAGGCACAGCAAACCAATATGCAGACATTGCTCACAACAGTCACCATAATTCTGTAAAAATCTTAGAAATAGAAGGCATTTCAAAGTGTCATGATATGGACGACATCTGTCCTTTTCTCCTCCTTACCTCAAGCCTGAGAGTTAGGACAATTAAAATGTGTTCCCAAAATTATGTGCCTAACAGTCCTGTTAGAGAATCTGCTGACACTTCAAATTTGAACTTAAAATGAAGGAGTGTTACACAATTAATATTTAAATAAAGTTGGAAAAAGCAGCTTTGAGACACTGACTAGCACTAAATTCACATTTTAACTCCAACGAATCTGAATTTAGACTTGGAACATCCTAGGATACACAGATGTTACTAAATGAATTACTTTCTTGCTCTTCCATACATTCCGAACTAATAGCTGCCACTAAAATAGTTGCTGCTGCTAGGGAAATATTTCTTTAGCGGAAATTATTTCCTGTTGAAACAAAGGTTGTGTTAGGTGTTATCTTCCTAACTGTAAGACTTCGCAGTGGTATTTTGCTGTTGTATTTCCTGAAAGTTGCTATTTGCTTGTAATTGACTGTACGAGCCAAGTGCCTAGGCACTGGTCAGAGCCTTCATCTAGTGTTTTCCAGCCTGAGATAGGTTTACTGCAGGCTCTGTGATGAGATAAATTTCACACACTGTTTAGTTATTGGCTTGACCTGTTCAGTAAATCAAGAGAGCCTACAAGAAGCTCTGTGAAGCAGAGTGTATTGTAGAAATGGTTCCTCTGGTGAGGTTCCTCTCCTCTATGCAGGAAGTGTGTACATCTGAAGATCTGTCTGCAGGATCTGGCACGGCTTTTGTGAACATCTTTCAGCCTGCATATGTGTGTGTGCTTGTGCAAATGCTGAGGGGGAGTTCTCTTGTAGTCTGACATGACTCATGCAGTGAAAATGTTTATTTGCTTGTTAAGGGGGGGGAAAAAAGGAAGATAGCGATTTTTATGGCCAAGAGGCTTCTTAGTCAGCTCTCCCAGTGTTTCTGTTGCTACTGTTTTGCTTCCTACTCTAATGAACTCCTTAGGAACACACAACATATTTGAAGATAAGATCGTCCTCATTTGCTTCTGGGGTTTGAGCAGAGACAAGACAAGAACTTACAAGTCTTGCACACATACTTGTGTGATGATAGGAAAGCACATCTTTGATAAATTAACTTCATTGCATCTTGCTTGTCTCTATGAAAATTTACTAGCTAATTGGAAAAAGTTTGTTTAGGTAAAGTTGGCATGCCTGAACCTTTACTGTAGGTATTAGGTAGTCCTTGAGGCAGAGGAGTATCTCGGCATCCAGCAGCACTCCTGTTCCACAGCAGCCCCTGTTGCCAGACCCTACAATGACAAAAAAGAGCAACGCCAAGGGGCCTTTTATTTCCCTTCCACCAAGTGCACCTCTCTTCCCAGGTATGACAGCACCTTGTCCCTCTTGGTTTGTTTCTTAGCTAAGTAACACCTTTCTGAGCTATAACTTTTCTTTCATAACCCATTAATACTGTAGTAAAGGGGGACAATACTGGCAGGGCGAAGCACACTTGTTTCTGGTCTTTGTGGAGCCAAAAGGTCACACCACTGAAAAAAGAGATGGTTGAGAGAAGACAATCAGATCTGTGGAAAGCTCCTCTGTGCAATGCCCTTAAGCAGGTACCATCAACTTCAGTGGGCTGGAAGCTGATTGGGAGCCCTGGTAAAGCGCAGAGCTCCCTGTGGGTCCGGTGAAACTGGCAGTGCCTCAGGGTTCAGCCTGGGAGGTGCCTTCAAAGCTGTTGTGTGAGGTACTGTGTGGGTTGCACTACTCTAGGGTAGAAAATCAGCCTACATCCCTTTCCCTTCAGAAAATAATATTTTTTTTGCATCAACCTCAATGGCAAATTAGAAACATTGATTCACGGTCTGAAGGAAAAAGTAAGGTGGAGAATTCTGGCAGAAGCAGGAGCGTTTGCTGTTGGGCTGTAATTGTACTCTCGTGCTAGAGCCGCAGGGCAATTTGTCAAATTTGCCTTTTCGAGCCCTTTTCGAGTCGGGACGTTCGTTCCGGCACCAGTCATTAGGATTTCATCTCTGCTCTTCCCCTGGATTTTGTGTCGTTCTTCAAATCCATCCTTCATCCAGATGCCAAGAACCGACACCGCTCGCTCCCGCACGGCCCGGGGCACGGAGAGCCGCCGCCTTCGGGCGCTTCCGAAACTTTTCGGGCGCGTCCGGCGCCCCTCGGCGGGGCGACCCAGCCCGGCGCCGCTCACCTTGCGGCGCTGGCCGCGCTGCGGCGGCAGGGGGCGGCTCCGCGCAACAGGTCGGGGAGGCGGAGCGCTGAGCGGGGACGGCTCCCGCGGAGCCCGGCCGGCAGCGGTGCGGCGGAGGTGAGGGGAGACGAGGCGGAGGGGGCGGCTTCTCTTGCCGGCCTCGGCGCCCACTGCTACCGGGAGCTACTCGCGGAGAAAGAGCGGCCGGTGCCGGTGGGAGGGAGGCAGCTGGGGCGCGGGGCGCCGCAGCAAGCAGCAGCTGGTGCTGCCCGCCGCCGGGTTGGGATGGAGCCGTGGCGGAGGCGCTCCGCGGGGCGGGCGGTGTTCTGGCGGGGGACTGGGCGGTTTCCAACCGCCTGCGCGAGCGCTTGCGGCGTCTTGACGAGCGTTGCGATGCTACAGCGCACCGTAGCGCGGTGATTAGCTGCTCAAAGTTGCTGTGTCGCTACCTGGGAAGCGAGGTCGGGCATAGATGCGCTGAATCCGTTCAGGTGAACACGGCGGTCACTTGAAACCGGCGTATTTGCAGGCAGGTGTTTTATCCCGCTGGCTGTAGCCAAGTTCCCCGACACCTTGCCTTGGCGGCGCGGTCCTCTCTGCCTGCCCGCCCCCCGCCCCGCCTCCCCCGTCCTGTAAGCGGGATCTTACTAGCCTGGGATCTGCTCGGGCGAGGAGCTTACTCTGGGTATATTTACTCAGGTGAGTAATACCGCTGTTCTCACTCGGGCATGGGTATTAGTCGGTCTTACAGTTGAGCTGTGGCACTCTGGGACTTAGAGGAAGGGGGCAACGCGTTTGGGGGGGGG
>VXBL01001108.1:145494-189818 GCA_013400195.1 Aramus guarauna
AAACAGATTGTAGAAGTGAAGTCAAAACTATTTATTTTTTCTAGTTGTAATAATCCAAAGTCTTCTGTGAGGGACATTGAGATGTCCCTTCAAATAATTTTATGTATGCAAATACATCAAGTTTTGCCCATAATAGTATCATATCTATATTAGTAATAACAGTGTTGAAGGGAGGAGAAACTCTTGAGAGGGTACATAAGGTTTAACTTTCCAAGCAGCTTCCATGTTCCATCAGAGCAGCCCTTTGCCCGTGGCTTGATGGAGAAAGGCAGAAAGAGGGCAAATACAAATACGTCCAGCTAAGGGATACAGAAATCCGTTTTGCCAAATACAGCACTAAGAAACTTGTAAAACTTGGAGAAGGGCCACTTGGGTGCCTGCTTTCATCTCCATTGTATGCTGTGGCTGTCTATGACAGTAACTTTTTAAAAATGAGAAAGAGCGATTATGAAGAGTTTAGCTTCTTTCCCAACAACTAGCTTTGCGCTTCTTTTTGGAATAAACGTGAAGTAGAAGTGAATAATTAGCAACAATAGAAAACTGACGGCTGCAAGTAGCCCATCCACAGGTAAAGCCCAGTTAAGCAAATGACTCCTCCTACCCCTCACGACAATACCTTTTGTAATTCCTGGGATACAGAGTCAGGGCTTTCCAAACTCGGCTCTAACAGGTTTTTTTCTGTCCAAGAACAGCTATGGTGTTCAAATCTTTTTGAGATCATAAAGTAGGTACATGTGCATCTCACCTGGCTTTTTATTAGTAGTAAATTTTAATCTGTGATACTGTATGTATGTTTTACTTCCAGACAGTTTGTGAAATACAAAATAACATTAAATTTGGAAACATTTTTTTTGGTAGAAAATTACTTACTGGAGGCAAACTTAACCCAATGTTCAGCTAAGCAGTCCACTGCATCCACAAGCTTTGCAATGCATTGTGTAAATTTTACAGCTTGCAGAACTAGTTGCCTGCCTTTCATATAAGTCTGAGCTCCTGCGGAGTCAGTTTATGAGCATTTCTGTCACCTCTCAGTACATAAAATTACCTTCCACAGCTAAATCCGTGAATCCATGTCTGCGTTACCTGTTGAAGACACACTTGATCTATTGCCCTGTTGAATTGTATCTTTAATTTAGACAGGCTTCCCTTTTAAAGGCAGTACTAGCAACTTTTTTTTTTTAAAAGGTGGGGTTTAATGCTAATGATCTAGCCAGTCACACAGTAGTCTTGGTTAGGTTGCGATGAGGAATCTAGAAGCTTCTGAATATCTTATTTTTTCATGACTTTGGGGAGAGCCTTTGGAACAGGAACTGCTTGGTCTTGAGTTTCTGATGGCTGTTTTGCTGAGGTACACGGCTCAGGTTTTGGCATTTGAGTAATTAGCCCCCCAATGCCCTCAGCCCCATGGATTAGGAGGCATTGTTAGCTCACCTGCAGTTAGGGGCAGATGTGGACAGTTTCTTCCCCCAGCAGCTCTCCACTTCCTCAGCTTTAGCTAATCTCTTGATTAATCTGTACCCAAATGTGTAAAACAGAGCTTGGCTGGGTACAGTGGTACAGTGCAGGTGGAAAAGTGGCTGCACCTCATTGTGTCCTAGTGCACTGTGGCCACAGAGGCAGGGTGATTTTGTTTCATCCTCCAAGTGCCATCAGGGGTTTATTTATAGTATTTTTGCATATGCTCTGATGTGTAGTGCTCATCTTTCCTCTTTCTCATGTAAGAGTTAAGATGTATCCTAAGTAGTGTTAGAATTGCTATTTCTAAGACTTCAGCAAAGCAAATAGTAAAAATGTGAGGTTTTCCCCATACAGCAAAATCAGTCTGTCTCTTTTTGTATTGCCTTATTTTTGCATGACAGTTAGTGGCAACATTTTTGGAGGACAAGTTGGCAGCTTGTATAAATGCACACAGGCATTAATTTCTATTTTCAATCTGAAATTCTTGAAGAATGAAACAAAAAAAAACAAAAAAAAAAAGTGATTTCCACCAGTCTTTTGCAGGGGTGCTGCCTGACTGACTCAGAAGGAAAACCTTGCCATCCTAGTGTCATTGAAACATCAGAGAGGTGGGGGGGGGCAGGGCAAGAAGCAACACACATCACTGAAAATGAGTGAAGGAAGAAACTATTTTAAGCTTTTTTTTTTTTTTTTTTNGAAAAGAAAAAATTTTTTTATTTTTTTTTTTTTTTTTTTTTTTTTTTTTTTTTGTGCAAAAAACACTGTTAATAACAGAAGAGTTGCTTATAGAACAAGAAAAGATATCCTAACTAAATGGGCCAGCTAGGCTAATTGACATCAGAGAGGAAAGCTTGTGTTTATAAACAAGCTTGGTTGCAGAAAATAAAAGCAAAAATATTTGTAACTTGTTGAAACATGTCAGATTACTAATGCCCATGCAACCTCAAATCCGTGCAGCATCTATATGGTTGAAAACCTGGCCCTGTCAAAGGCATTTGCAGAACTTCCAGATTGTTTAGTAAAACCTAGATTTTACTGCTGAATGTTCACATGCTTTATAGCTGTGTTAAGGATAAGTTGGAGACAGAGCAGGCTATTCCACCACCCTGTTGAGTCAAACGTGCATGCATCTCTATCTGCCTGTGTTGTTACAATGTGAGGTCTATGCATTGGCTGAGGAAACTCCTCTGAATGTTTGAAGACCAAGAACATAGAATTAAATAAGCAGAAGTTGAAAGACGATTGGAATGATTTTTTTCCAGTACATGTTTTCTACTTCTCCCACCTTTGTTTATTTTTAAATTCAGGTGGGCACCTTGTTCTTTTAAGGCTGTTTATTTACTAGCAAAAGTTACAGTTTTCATGATTCTTCAAGTGGGAACAAGTATTAAGGGTTTGTTTGCTTTCAGATCTGTACTCTAAACTTACTATGCATGCCTATTACTGAGTCTTCCTAGCTGCAGGTTGAGGTGGGTGTCTGACAGGATTCCCATCTTTAGTGGCCTGTGGCTTGCAGAATGGTTATTTGATGATATCTTACCTGGGATTAAAACCATGACCTAGAGGTCAGCTGCTTCATCTAATCATCAAAGCATCTGTGCTCCTGTTTAATATCAGTTGCTCTAAGTGTTGTTCCCAAGGCTTCACATAATGCTACAGTAGCCTGCACCCCAGCCGTAAATCATTTTGCTCCCTCAGGAGTGTGAGATGCTGCAAATGAATGGCAAAAATTTAAATGTAAACATTTTCAGTCATATTTCTTCCTGTTGGAGATTTTTTCCTTCTTCTGAGGTGATCTTGCACTTCAGTTGATCTAGGCTCACTTACTGTGTCTCTGTGTTTCCAGGCATGTTTCTTGTCTTCACAAGTCCTTGTAGACCACATTTTAGCTGCACAGGGCACACACGTAGCAGGCGTCATAAAAACTATTTTGATGACGTCAGAATAGCGATGACACACATTGCTTTGCCTGTGCCACTGTGAACTAAAGACAAGTTTGGGACAGACAGGGAATGGTGAGAAACAGGTGTTGGACATAAAGTGAGCAAAGAGCTTTGTGTGACAGCATGCTCTGAGTTCATCTCTTTTGTGTGGACATAAGCGAGGGGAAATTTTTTTTTCTGTGATCAGCCAAAATGGCACTAATTACGCACTGGCTGAAACTCAGCTGTCTCTGAGGGCCCTGCTAGGTGGAGCTGCCTTTACAGTGACATGAGGGGCTCGCTCTCTTGCAGTAATTGCTGCAACATCCTTCCCCTTCTGTTTCCTCTTTGCTTCCTGAATGCTGCTGCTCCGGATTTTTATCCAGTGTTACCTTTTAACCTATAGCTGTATCTTTAATGCTTGTTTTTTTTCTCCTCTTCTCTCCTTCTTCTTTCTACAAATGTTTCCATTCATCCAGAGGGCTATTTGTTTTATGAAGGGAGTGCCCTAATGGCATATTTATTCTTAAAATTGAACCGAATATCCCGGAGCCTGTAGCGATAGTCTGGTTTGTCATGCTCTTCGCCAAGCCTGTAGTTCTCTTTAAGAGCCGACCTGAAATGCAGCGTCACTGCAGGGGAAGGGGAAAATGGGTATCTTGGTTTTCCTGTTCTTAGCTACATATGATCCATGTGTTTGGATCATATATGTTTAGGACAAGTGACTGCCAGTCGGGCACCCCAGGCTCCATGTGTAGCATGTCCCTGGAGATCTCGACCCGGTCCCCCTGCTTTAGTCACGTACTCATCCAGCTGCACTTTAGCTCCCTGTTTTGAATACTGAAGAGCTCAGCAGAGATTGGCACAGATGCTGGCTTAGGTAGCTGCTAGTCTTTTGAAAAACCTGCTGAGAGAGCCAATGTCACATGGTGGCTCTTGCTGCCTTGCTGTTACAGACAGATGATTACCAAATGTATTTTGTTGTTCCTAGACAGTTAAGGCCAATTTCTACAAACACTCATTACAATATAGTAATGGGTGTTTGTGGCTCTTTGAAACCAAAAGAAGTGTTTACAGGAGCATTTCCAGCATTTACAAGCTTTTCCAGAACTGTTTCTTGAACTGAAGTGTGTTTGATGCAGAGATTGTGCCTCAGCCTATCGATATTGAGGGTTGTGGAGAAAGTTGTCAACCTGTCGAACAGCAAAAATTCAAATGATTTGCTGCCTTAGGTAAGCAATCTATTCTTTAGGTTACATCTAACCTTCCTGTTGTGTAGTATTTCATGTCCTCATCCTCACTATCATTGAAAGGTGATTTAGGCTGCAGGGAGAATTGAGGGATTCATACAACTCTGAAAATATCTGGGGGTGAGTGTCGTGTCTTTTAATTTTTGCAGTGCAAAGTGATTTTGGAGAGTTAATTTAAAATGTAGATTTTGGATGTAACACACATACAAACCAAAATGCAGAGTGTGCGCACAGACACACGTAGACAAAGGGAAAAAACATTTAGATTTCATTTTTTGTTCACTGCAACAAACATTCTAGACATCACTATACTGTAATGACTTGCTACTTTGGAAACTGAAGTTTTTTCATGTTTGCTTATTTGACTCTCCCTTTTTTCCCTTCTGCTGACTCTGAAGAAGGATGTTCCTGGGTTGGTCTTTGTGACTGTTAAAGCAAAGCTTGGGTGGCATCTACTGAGTACAATGTGCTGTTCTTTTGTAAGAGAGGTGTTGAGTATCTGTTTTCTCTCTTCCAGATGAGCTGACTCAAATGGAAACATCATAATGGAACCTACAGAAAACCAGAGCAGCAACAATGGGTAGGAATTAATTTGATGTAATCCTGGTTTCCCAGGTGCTGTGACAAATTTTGAGAGGTTTAAAAAAAAATAATCCCCCCTCAATGCAAGATTTGTAATGTCTGAGTGGGAGAGGAGTTTCAAATCTGACATGCTGTCTTTTACCAAGGGATTGATGCCTTTTGTCACTTGACACTGTTGCAAAATGAACAGTGTTTTGACACTGGGTCTCTATGGGACCCTCACGTAGTTGGGGAGCGCCCTTAGGGACGCGTTTTGGTGGTGGACTTGGCAGTGCTACGTTAATGGTTGGACTCAATGATCTTAAGGGTCTTTTCCAACCTAAACAATTCTGTGATTCTCACTGGTGAGAGTGGTCCCTTGTCCCATGGAAACTCTACTTGTCACGTGGAGTTGAGGTGTTTGCTTACAGCACATCATGCCTTGATCTCTAGTGCGCCAGCCCTGTTGCTTCATATCCTGTCCTGTTCACAGCCTCAGTGTAGCTGTGATCTGCATGAGGCAACCCAGCCCTTAAAACAAACATTTTTGCGCTCTTAACGCATTTGAATTGAGAAAGGCAATCCAAACCTGACTCAGGACTCTGAGTCTTGCTGGTACGCATCTTTGGAAGTTTGGGCAAGGAGAGTTTTACACTTAGACACCTAACTTGTAAAATTGATTCCCCCCCACCCCTCCCCGAGGGCATGGTTCTTCTACAGTTCCTATTTCTGTAGCATTTAGCTCTTTACAACTGCTAGTATGCTTTATCCTCATACCACAGGTCAGTGTTCTTTTCTGCAGTTATGCTTGCCATCCTGAGGCATGAAGGGACAGTGATCACTGCACAATCATGTTAAGGGGGAGGTGTGGGTGGACAGAGATATTTCAGACATCCACACTCTTTACTGTACCTCCTCTGTTATCAGTCTCCAAAGGACATCTAACTTCATAATATTTATTTGATTTTTTTCTGCAAGGAATGGATCTTAAAAAAAAAAAAAATCCTTTTTCTGGATGGCTTCTGGTTGGAATCCCGTGCAGAGCAGCCTGAGCAAAAAGCAAACCAAAATCATGGGCATTTACTTGCTCAGTGTCCTACATACCTCTTTGCCTCATCTAGGGATTGGATATCACCACAAAATGAATCTGACAGCTGTAGTGAATCTGAAGGGTACATTGCGTTCTGTACATAGATGTTATCTTGATTCAATTGGAATATAAATCGGGATATTTAACACTCTTCACAGCGTGGTTTCTGACAGCTCCAGTGCCAAAGCCAACAAGGACTATAAACTTCTTTCTGTGTTTTTAACTGTTTGTGAAAGTTCATACTGGTTATGGAACGTTTAAGGCATTCAGAGTGATAAGTGAGTAATGCCAAAGATGATGATGGAAATTGCTCCTGACGGCTGCCAAAAGCTAGTACAGTGCAGCATCGAGTGCAGCCTGGTTCCTCAGCGAAGGTGGTTTCTTTTTTAAATCTGTTTCCTTCAATTTAAATATTGAAGGATGAAGGGTTGTTTTCCTCTCTTTTCTCAGAAATGTTTGATTCCTAGCATCTGTAGAGCAATTTCTTTCATAATAGGCTGCATCCAACTTGGTCTCCTGCTGTTGAAGTCAAAATATCCTTTTGGTTATATTCTTCCCTGCCTTTTTTTCAGTGTTGGACTCAGCTCAGTTTCTTTCCTTTGCCCTGCTGCTCCTCTGGCCTCACTGTAGCTATGCTGTGTGGGTTAGATCCGGTGAAATCTAAGTGCTTTTCATGCTTTTCCCAGCAAGGATGTGCTGCTGGCAGTCAGCTTTGGTTCTGGAAAGTGCTGTTTAAGAAAGTGCTATAAAGTAAGCCTATGGAGAAGTGCTTTGCTGAATCAGGGTCAACAGAGAGTTTTGCTGCCTCAGCCTTCTTCAGACTTGCCATTGCTTACAGCGCACAGCTTCATTTACCTTGTTAAACTGGTTTTTGTGTATGCTTGTGTGTATGGGTTTCCAAATTTTGCTTGCTTTCCAACTGTACTTTGGAGGCAGGAGTTTGGGGATAAGATAAAGCGATCTTCTTTCCTCCAGATATGTGGAGACCTTGCAATGTTTTATAGCTGCAGCTCGTGCTTTACAGTAGTAACGTATGCATTATTAACCTCTCTGTGGGCATGTGGCTTGTGGTTTTCTGTAGAGGTAGGGAGGAGATGCAAGGAAGAAGGGTGCTGACAGCTGGGGAGGCTCACGGGGCAGAGAGGTTAGGAATTGTCCTGGCGGTCTGGGGCAGCAGAGCTTTTATGGAGCCACGGTCCTTGCCTTCTGACCTGGTGCAGAAGTCTGCTTTGCAAATGAAAAGGCTACCCTCGGCTGCTTCAGGCTGGGAAGCACAATATCCATTTGACCCTTTTCACCTCCCAGTGCGAAGGACTCATCAGTGGCAATAAATGGCAGTGGCAAGATGGATTTCTTGTCAACAGAGCTGGGAGAACACATTTTAATTAAAGGACAGCAGTGACTCTTGAAGACTGAAAGTAAGGGTGTGTGTCTGTTTAAAAAACCTGATGCGGTACAGTGCAATGAGACGTTTTGAAAAGCTTCGTAAGGGCATGAATTTGACCTATTTCTGGGTATAAACAAATGTGTGGTTTGCAGCAAATATATTTCAGGAAAGCTTAGTAACCATGTATTTAATCTAATGGTTTTAATATAGCTTGGTATCTATTCCTTCTTCATTGGTACTCTATGCTTGATTAATTGTTTCACAATACTGTAAGCTTCTGGGATTTGTCCTACAAACTTAAGGGATTATCATATGTTTATTAGTATAATGTCATATTGCATTTTTTTCCTGAGTTAAGGGATGCTGCGTTCCCCTTTGAACAGTTCCCAATTCAGATTGGTTGGAATCTCACAACAAAAGCTAGGTACTTATTGCTGTTAACATTTTTTTTTTCATTTATTTTATTTTGTTTAGCACTTCTTGAAAAGAAAGAGGTGCAAAGATTTCTTTAGTAATACCACCCCGATGCACCCAACTCCCTAAGCAGCATTATAACAGAAAAGGCCCAGGAACAACTAAATTTCATAGCAGGTAAAAAATTACTGACTGAAAGAATGGCTTCCTCCAGCTCTGTGGAGACATGGCATACTTTCAGATGCTTCAGGAGGAGTAAGTGGAATAGATGGACAAAGCTGGAGATAAAATACCATGTGATTACTTTGTGAACTGAGTAGTATTGAACCAACACTCAGGTATGGCAGGCATTGTTAGTGGTGAGCAAAGAGATACCAGTCTTCTTTCTGTAGGAGTGCCAGACCCTGTTGCAGATGGTGTAGGTACTGTTTTTGGCTATATATCGGCATTTGCACCTTATCTGAAAATGTTGTCATTTTATGCTTGAAACTTCTGAGTCTTTGGGGTTGTTTTCGGTTTTTGTTTTGTTTTTCCTCCTTGTAAATCTCAGGATCTTTTTGGTCAGCATGTCCAGATATGGGTAGGTATATGGCCAGGCAAGATGGTGCTGTGTGCATAAAATGTACATAACGTAGCCACATCCTGTGCTTTACCACTGACGCCTGAGGTTAATAGTCTGGCGTTTTCAGGAATTCAAAATGAAGAAACAGTGGCATCCAGGTTTCTCGGTTGGATTTCCATTTCTATGCAGTGTTTAAATCACAAGTTTCATCTCTGGAGAGCTCCATTCTCATTCAACACATAAGTAGGTAAGAGTGGATCTTCTAAAATTAAAATGCTCATATATAGCTTAAATACATTTGGAATTATGATCACCTGTAGAAAGCTTTTCCTGTTAGCTTTTTCAGAAGTATTACATTGGTGATCTTCATCTAAGGAGGGCATTTCTGAGCTTATGATGAGCTGAAAAGTACGAAAAGCTTATTTTATTGATTCGTTTTGTTTGCATTTTACTTAACAGAGGCAGTTTCCTTTATTTGCAATACATCTTTCAGAGACACAGACCTGAAAAAGGGGAAACTTGTGTCCCTGATCAGTGAATAAAAAAACAGGTGGGAAAAGCTGCAGTCTGCTAATCTTGAAAACAGATGTAAGGGAGGGGTCTACAGCTGGACAGGATATATTCTGACAGAAGACTTTCTTTGGAGAAACACTAATTTGTTGGACTCAAAATGTTCCACAGGAACATATCAGTTTTCATCAAATGTTACAACAAAAAAAGTCATAATTTTGTTCTTAGGGCAGCTGGTGAGACCTCTCGGCTATTCCCTTGGTTGTGTGTCTGAAACTTTAAAAAAGAGCATCAGAATGGCATTCGCTACACGTGAAATGTTTGTGGCAGAGGATTTCTGAGGCTTTCTTCTGGGGGGATGTTCAGTGCTCTGCCCCCTCCCCCTCCTTCTGTAACGATGGAAAGTGGCTGCCAGCACAGCTCAGGAATTATTACTGATCTCTGTTAGGAGAAAGCAGGCACCTGCTTGCCCCGGCTCTTTGGGAAACCCCAGTAAGTGGGATTGTTGGGAAGGTTTAGAAAATCTGAAAGCAATACAATGTTGTTGTTCAATTCATTACCTTCCTTGTTAAAGTTTTGACAGAGAGAATACTCAGTTTTCTTTTGTATCTTCAGCAAACTTGAGATGCTGTTTTCCACGCATGACACTTCTGGTGTTCTTTACCTTTTCTTTCCCTGAAGATACCATCCTAGGAAAGGAGAACAAAAAAAAACCCTGCAGTTCAGTAATCCGTTGTTGTATCACTGTGAGCAGCACTAGGAAAACCTAGTCCTAGCGTCCTAATCTCCCAGTCCTTTCCTGCTGTGGTTCCTGATCCTGTTTTTCCTCTCTCCCAGTAGTTGGCAGGATCTTGATACTCCCCACCTGTGCTGTGTGGTTTTTTGCGCTAAGGTTTCGAACTATTTGAGCATTGATTTTACTTACAAGCTCTCTTCAGGGGGTATGTGTAGCATGACGTTATGGTGACTTTGTTCGTCTTGTTTAACAGTTGATATTAATCCACTTTTTGTTTGAATTCACTTTAAACCAAACTCAGTGTGACATGAATTGGGGGAAGAGAGGAGACCATTAGGTAAAAAATACCATATGTCAAGATTTAGGTGATTTAAGTAAGGGTCAGGCAGCAATTCAGTGACAAAGGCAGGTTTTCCTAGGGTGCTTGCCTTTACCCATCCCTTCGTTTCTCTACCAGCTTCACCACTAAATGCCATTCTGTAAATACAGCAGGGTCCCTAGAAGTCCGGAGCTCACAAGCAATGAGGCACAGAGCTTTGGAGATGAGTAGAAGGTAATGACATCTGCTGCATTTGTTGCTCAGATATTGGCGAATAAAATAGCCTTTCTGCCAGGTACAGCCCCAGATGTCAGGGCCTGTAGCACAGCATCACCGCTGCGGGGGCCGCTCGGACCACCACGGTGCTTTCCACGGCACTGCCGCCCTGGGAAGGCTGTGGCTGGGACCCACTCGGGGTAACGGTGCTTGTGCTGTAGGAAGCCCGTCTGAGCTGTGGACTGAGAGGAGTGAGGGAGAGGCTTCAGGAACAAGGCACGAAGAGCTTGTTAGGGACATTAACTCCTTTTCTTCTGTAAGCAGGTGTTTCGATCCCAGGATAGGTTTGTCCTGTGCACTAACAGTGGTTTCTGGGTGGTTCATGGTCATGTCTTGAAAGACTGCGTCATTATTGCCTGGGTGTGAGTGATACTAACATGTCTTAATTTTTGAATGCTTGCCTTTGCAAAAATAATAGCATCCTTTTCATCACAGTGTATCTGTGTTTGAGGAGTGCGTTAAAAAAATAACAAGCAACAAAACAGCAGCTATTTCCATGCCACAGTTTTATCTGGTCGTCCTTTTGATTTACCTGTAGGTTTGCAGTCTCTTCAGAGCCTCAGCAGAGGTCTCTGCTGTGTGCTTTGAAGAAATTGATGGTAGGCAGTCCTCACCTGGCAATGTGAAGCAGGGTTAGATTTTTCCTTTACTGTCTCAGAGAGTCTCATAGCCATTTGTGAGATGAGCGCTGAAACACGGAAGTTGACTCATGGCATGGAGGTTTGTCGTCTCCTGCCCCATTTCCTCACAGTCCTTGTTCCCTGGGAAAGCCTCTGTGCTTCCAGTGCAGGTGCCTTGCCTTGGCACAGCCTTGTATACCTTGGATCGATGCAGCAGGCCTTGCCAAAAAGCCAACACCCTGTTAAACATAAATCCTTTTTCGCAATACTGGAATCAAGAAGCGCTTGAACAAGTGCTTTTCAAGGGGGTGGGGGGGACACGACAGACAACTGCTAGAAACTTTTGATGCAAACAAAGCATGTTGTTCTTGACGATTTTTCCTGGAGAAACCTTAGCTGTTGTGGCAAGCGTATGTATTTTTCCTCCCATAATCTATTGTTTTGCCAAAAAGAGCTGAAATGAATTTTATGTAATCTTCAGGGAGATAGCTCAGACTGCAGATTTCCATACAGGTTATCTGGATTAAGAAAACTTACATGATCAGCTGGAGAGGCTTTTAAACAGAAAACAGCTTTGCCTGTTATTTGTTTTTCCCTTTTCCTTGGCATTTTTGCCACTGGGCAAGAACAATGTCCACGTGTTAGTACATACGGAGACAAGCAGAGATACGCTTGTAGATGGTGTCATCTTGGGCACTACTGTACTGTAATAAATAACAGAAATTAAGCTAGTGATAGGTCAGATTAGTGATTTAAGAGGAGGAGAATGCATTTTTTGGTCAAAAGTGACTGAATACCATAGAGCCATGGAAGACATGGGATGACATAAGGAAGGGAAGTGGATGGTGGTTTAGGATCTTTTCTTGCTTTTGTTTCCACTTTGCAAATTCTTTCCAACAGTGAAAGGGCTTATATGACCTAGAGAACCTTCTCCTCCTGCCCAATTTAGCATTCCTAAAACAGAATAAAACCTACATATGTTGCATAAGTATATCCACATACGTTAGGGATTTATTGATATTTTTTCACTATGTTCTCCCCTTCTCACATCCTAGGGAAGAGGGAGCAGTGATCTCTTACTGCTTATCGATCCTGAAACTATCAAATAAAAATTTAATTGCTTTTAGTATTGTATTCAAAATGCTGGCTTTTCCCATGACTACATGATAGTGTATGCAGTGAAATATCTTATTAAAGCTTTGAGTCGTTAAGAGAATGTGTGTTTAAACCTTACAGTACATAGCACATGCTATGTACTATGTCTGCTGCATACATCAAGTGTGTGTGTAGATATATATAAAGTTGGCTTACTGTGTTTCACTGCATAAACTTAAATGCCGTGATATTAGATGGTGTATGTGTGTCTACATCTAGCAATGGAACCTGCTACCAGCCAGAAGACAACAAATGATATTCCTTAAAATTTCCTAAGCAGCGCATCTGTGCAGCCTATACAGGCAAAAGCTTTGTTAAGTATTGCAGACAAGGAAGAAGCCTAAAAGTACACAATTTTAAAAGTTTTCTTGAATAGAGAGCAGGTTCCAGCCCGGTTAAGTGCAGGCAAAAAGCTGAGGATATCCCGTACTGCTCTGTTAGTCTCTTCATACTGGACTGAAGCATCCAGGCACGTCTTCAGAAAGTTTGAAACAGATCTCAGGGAAAGGAAACAGACCCTTTTATTTAATGATTTTTCTGGATGTTACACATCTGGAAATGTAGTCTGTGGGCCCTAGTCCAAATTAATTTCTAGTCAAGCAGATGATTTGATGTGTGGTCAAAGTTTTGATATTTACCTAAGAGCTTTGGGAGCCTGGAGTACTTAGCATTCCCTTCACGCGGGGAGGTGGGGTGGAATTAGTTGAAGTGTAGGTCTTGGAGAGAGAGATGCTGAATATCATCTCTGTCACAGGATTTCTGCAGGCTAGACATGGAGTAATTTGATTGCCTACTTTATGCATATGCTTACCCATCTATACAATGGGAATATATTGCTATGTTTAGCAATATTTTGTAGCAGCTTTGATTCAAGTGCACAATCTCTTGTAACATATGGAAAATAGTTACAGCCTGTGTGTTTGAGCAGCCGTGGAAAAGGCCAGTTAGCAGGTTCTCTGGGAGGTGTGGATTCCACAGGTCTTAGCAAGATGTGGGAGCTGTGGGGTAGCCAAAAAAGTCATTCCCCATGTTGGTATTCTGCATTTGCAGTGCTAGATGTGCACAATGTTCAACTTAGTGTAGCAGTGCATTTTTGTTTCTTTGCTTAAGCAGCAGAATGGCATGTTGGAAGAACCTTCATTCGCTAGCTTAGTAAAACCTTCTTTCTATCGATAGCTTACAAATCTTCAAAAGTACTGTAATGATCTAGACGGACATAGGGAAAAAAAGCAACCCAAACTTGATGATGAAACTTTGAGATCGAGGCACAGATTTCAACTAGTTTCTTTTCTTTGTGCAGTATCCCCTCTTTCAAAATGGAGTTTTGTTACTGCTTCCATGAAAGATATACACAAAGACTAAATGAATTCTTAATTACTTTACTTAAAAGTAAGTAGATAGTCTTAAATAATTAAATACCTCCCTTTCCTTTCCCCCTGTTTTCTAATCTCTTCAGCTGAAATTGCAAAAGATAATTACATATATAACTCTCCAGGGCAAACAGGATCTTGGCTTTTGTTTGACAAACCCCTCCAAATGTTGGCTGGATATGCAGTTTTGGTGCTGCTATTAGTATGTTTAATTATCAGAGCTTTTGGTTATACTTAGTAAGAACTTTCTATTAGCAGTTAAATATATTCTCTGGTGCTGTCAGACTCTCAGCATTTATTATTTTCCACAGCTTTTTGTAGAGAGAAGAATCAAGTTCCTTGGAGTGACGCATGCGCTTGAGAGAGGATGTGTTTTGTTTGGGTTTTTTTTAAGTCATGATTTAAAATGCTATCATTAATCCCTACGAAGAAAAGAATCACACTTGTTTTAGGTAACGTACATTGCACTGAATGCCAGACTTTGCTATGTAAGGCGGGCTGAGCGTCCTGGTGAACAAGATGAACAGGAGTGATCAGTGTGCCCTTGGAGCAAACGTCTGCCTGGGCTGCGTTAGCAGGAGGGTGGCTGGCAGGACGAGGGAAGGGATTCCTCCCCTCTGCCCGATGCTGGGGAGACCACGCTCCCTTGTAGAGAGGAGGGATGCTGAGATGCTACAGGAAATGCAGCGCAGAGCTGGCAGGACAACCGGGCTGGAGTGCACACAGTGCGGGAGAGGATGAGAGAGCTGGGTTTGTTTTCCTGAGCAAAAGAAGGATAAGGGGTTTTTTATTCCTGTCTGTTGCTACCTGGTGGGGGTAGAGAGCAGTGAGGAGCAGACTACTCTAGATAGGAAGAGTGAAAGGACAGGAGGCAACAGACACGTTTTGCAACGCAGGGAATTACAATTAGATAGTAAAAGCAGAGGCCCAGAAAGGTTCTAGGATCTCCAGCCTCAGCACAACTTGATCTAAGTTGGTTGTGCTTTGAGGGCAGAAGTTGGATTAACTGATACCTGGATATCCCATGCACCCACAACAAAAAAACCCAAACTTTTTAAGACCTGTTGTCAATTTATGTTCTGTTTCAATTAAACCTTTTGAAATATTTACTTAAGATGCTTCAGTTTATTGTCCCCCCAAATGACAGCATGGCTATCCTCAGTCTCCCTTCCCTCATCGCTATATAATAACTCATCAAAATAGGACAGCTGATGAGGAGAAACCAGCAATGGTTCAAAGACTGGGGGTACTCATCTGGGGTCTGAAACTTTTTTTTTTTTTTTGAGGTTGGGGAGAGTGCAGATATTTCACCTGAGTTAGCCATTTGTGAATCCTGCTCCAGCAGTGGTAGTCCCCACAGCAGTGGGGTTTTTGTTTGGTTTTTTTTCCTAACTGTAAAGTGCTGAAACCCTCCTGCTTAAGCTCCTCTCCTAATGACAAAGGCTTTCACATCGTGTATTTGCATAGCATTCCTGCTGTGATATTGCTTTCTTTGTTCATTTGGCCCTTTCCTAGCAGAAAAGGGGCTTTAGGGTAGGGTGTGTTTCCTTGGGGTTGTCTTACCTGAAAATTATAAAAATCCCCCATTAGAAAAATCAATGAGTTCAGCTTCAACAAAATAAGACCACTTAAAAGAAGCAGGAAGCCCCCTCCAGGTTATGACATAGCTGAAGCCAACAGCAAGAGGAGATAGACAGGAATATTCTAGCTTGTTTTTCTGTAGTACCTTGCAGAAGAGTTTTAATTCATACAATACAGTGAATGGCAGAATGGTGAACTCCACACCTGGAGTTGAGATGATTTGAGTCATTCTTCAAATAGATCCAAGTGGAAAAAAAGACAAAAATATGTAGTTTACCCCACATGGTGAAAATAATATTACAAACCTGGCTGAAAGGTCTTGTGCTCACCGATATGAAGTTATCAGACTTAAGAGCCTGAATTAGGCTTCTAGGGGAAAAAGAGATGCTCTGCTTCCTTCTTGACAGAAGTCTGATGTTCCTACAGTGCTTTGAATTTATAAAATGCTGTGAAACAAGAAATACAAGCTACCAGCATTAGCAACTCTAGTACTGGTAGATAGTTTGCCTCTTTGAAGACCCCCGCCGCAATCCGGGATGCTTGTCTTCCCTTCTAGGCTTTGCTGCTGGCCACCTGGGTGATGCTGGGCAAGTCATGGCGCCCATCTTCTGTACCCGGTTCGTAACCTGATGAGATTGATACTGGTCTCTTTGGAGATGCCCTTAGTAAAAAGTGTTATATGAGGATTTCATGTTAATCGTGTTACCTCCACACCACAGGACATACACAGTAATCATCTCTTGCTGCCTTCTGTACTATCTCATTTACATATGAAATTTGCACTAAATAGCAACTTCTGCAAGCTTAGTTTTAAGTTAAAAAATGTGTGTGTGAGTGTGTGTGAAAAATATGCTTTGCTGGGAGTCAGGGGTTTTGTGTTACAGTTACTGTTTCCAGTGATGGGTGTCTGCTGCTTGCTTAACTTGGTCTTTTATTATTTTGCCCAGCCCTGGTGGATTTGTTAATTGCTGTGGAATTGTAGTCTTCACTTAACAAATGATAGTGGTTTTACTGGCACTTTTAGGACTTCAATTTCACAAAATGCTGAGTGTGGGTTTTGGTTTTGTTGGTGTGTTTTTGTTTGTTTGGGTTGGTTTTTGAGAGTGGTTTTTTGGAGTTCATAATAGACATTGTCCGTTATCAAGGTGAGACCTCAATCCCCAGTCATTTATGAGCAGTTGAGTCCGTGATTGTCTAACAATGGTATTATCTGCATAATTCATAATCAGAGCCACTTGTTCTTTTGTGGTTTTCTATTTACAAACTTTCCTTTTTGGGCAAAGACAAGGAATGGGAAAACCCAAACATTTTCTGATAACTTTGATATTTTTGAACTATGCACTTGAAATTACATGCTTGTAGAAGCTTTATATAAATGGCCTTTTAATATTATAATTTATTATTAGCCATGAATTGGGGGTATAAGCTCTTCTGGTATGTGGTGAGTACTTTGACACAAGTTGTGCTTTCAAATAGAAAATTAGGGGGAATGTGATGTTGTTGCAGTGTTAGTAGAAATCTTAGCTATATATAGTCTGCTGAGAAAAGTTGAAAGGGTCTTGGGTAAATGTTTTTGCCTGCTAAATCCTTGGTTAATTACCGGTTGAAAGGAGTTGCAGGAGTAGTTTGTTTTTATAATTGTGCCAAGGAACACCCAGAGCAAAGGACAGGTATTGCTGCTTTCCGAGTGAGTCTGCAAACCGCGGGCAGGACGAGAGCCCAGAAGAAATTGCATAACATTTTTATTATTATTATTTNCGAGGGCTGCGCTGCGGGACTGGGGGTGCCGGGGCACGGGCCGTGGGCGTGGTCTCGGGCGGGGAACACCCCCCTCCCCGGTGCCGCACCGGCGATAGGCTTCGGCGGCAGCGCCCGTGCGCTTCTCGCCCAATCCTGCAGCTATCCTGCCCTGACACAACAACATGTCCATTTTAGGAGATTGGGTCGTACCACGAAAACTGCTGAGGAGGGGTAGGTGTGCACAGTGCGGGCGCCGGGGTGGGGGGGGGTGTGAGCTGCCGCAAGACCCCCTTGCCAAAAACCATCAGAGGAATAAAATCCCAGCGGGCCCCGGCGGCGCTGAGGCTCGCCAGCTGCGAGCCAGCCCTCGGCTTTTCAGCGGGGCTATGTGTTCCCCCCCCTCCAGCTGAAAGTGCGAGGGCCGCATCGCCCTCCTTCCCTCCCTGCCGGCCGGGAATGCATCGGGCCGGGGGAGGGCCCGGGTGCCCGGATGTCGATCAAAATGAGTGTAATCCAACCCTGCGCTGGGCAGCCCGGGCTCGGGGAACTGGGGCTCGGGCAGCCGGGGGCGCAGTGACATTTTAGAGGGGCACATCCACGGGGCCCGGGGAACGGGCGGGAAGGCAGCCGGCNAAATCCTTGGTTAATTACCGGTTGAAAGGAGTTGCAGGAGTAGTTTGTTTTTATAATTGTGCCAAGGAACACCCAGAGCAAAGGACAGGTATTGCTGCTTTCCGAGTGAGTCTGCAAACCGCGGGCAGGACGGGAGCCCAGAAGAAATTGCATAACATTTTTATTATTATTATTTTCAAGTTTCTTAGCCTGCAATTTCAAGTACGGGCACCTGCAAGTTTAGCTTTTCATTTGCTACATCTGCGTGGCCAGATGGGATTCACGTGTACACCGGGGTTCTGTCTTTGGTTCGAAAATTTTGAAAACTGCATGAGCCGTTTTCTTTTCTTGTTCTACAAAAGACCCCCGCGGCCCCCGGGACGCGGGAAGCGTCAGGGAGCTGCTACTCGGGGTAGGATCCGCAGCCACCGCACCCCTGTTCCCACCGAGCCCGGGNCGCCGGGGTGGGGGGGGGTGTGAGCTGCCGCAAGACCCCCTTGCCAAAAACCATCAGAGGAATAAAATCCCAGCGGGCCCCGGCGGCGCTGAGGCTCGCCAGCTGCGAGCCAGCCCTCGGCTTTTCAGCGGGGCTATGTGTTCCCCCCCCTCCAGCTGAAAGTGCGAGGGCCGCATCGCCCTCCTTCCCTCCCTGCCGGCCGGGAATGCATCGGGCCGGGGGAGGGCCCGGGTGCCCGGATGTCGATCAAAATGAGTGTAATCCAACCCTGCGCTGGGCAGCCCGGGCTCGGGGAACTGGGGCTCGGGCAGCCGGGGGCGCAGTGACATTTTAGAGGGGCACATCCACGGGGACCGGGGAACGGGCGGGAAGGCAGCCGGCAAATGGAAGAGAAGATTTTGTCAGGGGGGTAGAGCCTGGACAGCTGGGGAAGGGGCTCATGGAGAGAGGACGCTTGGCAGTATAGACTTCGCGATGGCTGCCCAGTCGAGGTACGGCACTAAATAACTTCGATCGCTGTCGGTGGATTTCGCTGAGGGCTTTCCATAGTCCGGTGGTGCGAATGAGACCCTGGCTCCTTTTCGGGTAGAGTTTGCTGTCGGTTCGTACACCGCGGCTCACGGAAACGTGTCTGGAGACGCGTCCTGGGCAGATCTTGTTTCGTATTGTGTTCTCCGGAGCGTCCGCTGCCTCCTCTCCGCATAAACTTTCTTTTAACAGGAAAAACAAAGTCCTAGCTGCTCCCTGCCCAACAAGTCAATAGCTCCTTGAAACCGATTTTCTTCTCCCTTGTGGACTTGTCTGTTGGTTTTTTTCCCCTGTCACCAGCCTGCTGTAAACAGGTTCCTGTGATTGCTTACAGCAAAATTTGAAAAGGTAAATGGTTTGTATTGGGTGGGATTGGAGAGCTGGCTGTATAAAATGGAAGCAGGTTGTGTCTGCTTGTGTGCAAATCTGCTGGATAGGTGGGACCGTGGAAAATGGTTGTGGAGAAGAGTATGAAAAAGAATGATCCAGTGTAGTTGCTGTCAGGGAGCAAAATTCGAGCAAATGTACCAATTTTGGTTAAATACTTTTCGACTAACTGTGTTTTAAAAGAAACAACTTATTGCCCACTCTCGGGGCGGAGGGAGACGACATCCTGTCTAAAGTAAATTTCACACTCAGCATGGGGGAGGCAGCTTTTCTTAAGTCATAGCACTTGATGAAGCAGTGCTATTTAAGGTACCTGTTAAATGCCTTTTAGCTTTTACGATGCTTTAATGGGCATTTCAGAAATGCCGAAGAGAGAAGCTCCTCTTTTTGCTCTGTAGTCCCATACCAAACAGCCACCCTGCTCCTCTCTCTCCTCCAGGCAGGAAAAAACTAAAAATCAAAAATGGTGGCATATCCTACACACAAGTTTGGCACTCGCAGTGTATTTTCACAGTGGTGCTTTTCTGCAGGTTTGAAGCCAAGAGCTGGCTTTAAATTACAGACTGCAAAATGACAGAGCCCTGAGGTTTGGGGAGGAAGGAGGGGAAGATTGATTGCTTCGTTAACAGCTGAACTCTTCCCTAGCTCCGACTGCCCGCTCGCTCTGCGCGTGGGGAGGTTGGGAGTACTTAACAAAGAGGCAAAGGTTTAATTTTCAGCATCTTTTTTTTTTTCTTTGTATGATCACTTATTCTCATGATTTACTGGCCTGCATTATCAGCGCGTTGCTTTAATAGGCCCGCATGCTAAGAGAGGATACAGCATAAATCTTAGTGCTGCTGGCTTGCCTTGAAGCTTGGCTTGGCTCCAAGACCAGGGATACACTTGATGTCTCCGAGGTTGCACAGCCATTTTCTTGGGTGGCACATAGGAGCCAGGTCCCCCAGCAGTAGCCCCCAGCCTCAGCAAACTGGCCAAGAAAAGGCAAGGCTGGCACTGGGGTCAGCGAACCACATCCCTAGTCTGTAAGGCGAATGGTGCAGAGAATAAAGTCATAGACGTTGAATGGTTCAAACTGAAAGTGAGGAAAATGGACCAAGGGCTGGGTCCATGGGACCAAGTACTGCAGGGTAGGTGAAAGGACCGTGCCCCACACCTTCTGTTTGAGATGGGCATGGAGACAAGATGTGCACCTGCCATTCTGTACCCTCCCTTCTCCATCGCACGCGTTGGCTTTTGCTCTTGTCAGGATGCTGTGAGGCACTCAAGCTGTAAAACTGCGTCAGAGCATTTTAGCGTAGTGAGTAAGAAGGTAACCTCTGTATGTTTGAAGATCAGTGTTAAAGCCTCTGAGTACTGCTCATTTTAAGACATTTAAAAGAGAGTAGGAGTGAATATGAGCAGCAGAAATGAATCTCTTGCAGGAGAGAGGTTACATTTGCCAGAAAGCCTGGTGCTTGTGGTATTTCTGTTTTGGTGGCACAGGTCAGCAGGGATATCCATCTCAAAGAGATTTGTGTTTTGTGAGTCTGTAGAAGCTTTTATTCAACAGTGAAGGATGAACTCGGATTCACAAAAAATAATTGGACTTATACTGCGTGGGACTGAGAGGCCACATGTCTCCAGAATTCATTTGCCAAAACATGTCAGAGGGTTTATTCTGCCAGGTAGCTGACAGAAGGTGTGGGTGAGCTTTTTGTGTTCACTTCTCCTTTGTAAAAAATACAGTTTCTGCAAGCTCAGTAAATTACTGATGAGGTGGTATGATACAGAGCACTGTAGCGTTTTGGGTATCACTTTGTATGAGACCTTTGGGCACTCTTCCATCTGCTTGGGTTTGCTATTTCTCGCACGCTGTATGTTTCAGCTAGTGAAAGAGATGTGACATTGGGGATGATGCTTGTATGGTAACAAGAACATCCTGCATACTTTCTTCAGCTTCAGCACTGCCATCCTTGGCAGCTCTCCTAGCATTTGGGTTTCACTGTTTGGAAGGGTGGAAGGATAAGAAAAACAAGGTGATAAAACATGCCTCTTGCCGCTCTTCGGCGTTTTAAAAACTGCAGTAGCGATGACTAAGAAACTGATGTGCTAATGGATGCCGTAACATTTTCTAAAATAGTAAATACTAAGAAATTATTATGTGTTGAGTATGTTTTTGTTGAGCTAAGAATGATCAGCTTCTACCAATGGCTGCTGTAAATAGCTTATATCTAGAGCCATTAAGTGTGTTGTGTATAATGTAGATTTTCTTTTTTTTTTCCGAAGTTGCTAGCTGAGCTGTAGGTTTGCATCTGTAGCTTTCTATGCACTCGCTTCTGGAACACACGGATGATCTGATGCCTGTAGTGTCCCCAGGCAACAGGGCTCGTGTCAGATTTTTATGGTATATTCAGGAACATGTGAGCAGAAACAGAATTGGTCTGAATGAGGACAAGTTTACTTTCTTATTAAATGTGGTGTGTTATTCATCGCATGCTGTTCAGCTGCTCTGAGGTATGGCAGGACCCCAAGAGATGTGTGGGACAGACTGGCACCTGCGCTCCCTACCAGCTACTCCCAGTGATCAGTGAGGCATGAGGACATGGCTCCTTAACTAATGGCAGAGCCCATCTTTCTTCTCCTTCCTTCTTTAAAATGTGTGCTCTACTGCAGCAGTCACAAGCTCAGGATCTTTAGATGAATATCTGCTTTTTTTTTTTTTAAGATGCATACTACTTTTCTCAGGCCGGTTGAGAAAATTTTAAATTATCTGTAGACCATGTTTGTTGTTATGGATGCTAAGAATTTCTAGTTGTCATATAACTTGCCTTTCAAAGTGGTTATGATTAGTGTGATTGCAGGTATGCAGAATGAATGCAATTTCCTAATTTTTGTACATAGGTGAATACAGTAGCGCAGTCAGAGCAATGTGAAATCTGAGTGTTGTGCTGTCATCCCTGCTGGGCTCACCTTGCTCGTTCTTCTGAGTCAGCCCTGCAGGGAAGGGTAATGATGGACAGCAGTCTAGGAAGTCCTCTGTTTCCACCTCCTACAGCCAAGTCATACCAGCTAAACCCAGAAGAGTCTTGAAATGTGACTGTACCACTCATATTGGTAGAAAAAGGAGGTGATGCTGTGCAGAAATAAAATGTAGCTGTATCTACATTTAAAACATGGTAATCGCAGCAAATCAATTTCTTCTAAAGGGAATAACGCTGAGGCTTTTCCCTGAGGAGAAGCTATGTTGAATGATGCAGCTCGATTTCTTTGTGTCATTTCACAGCTTTCCAGGCCAGATCTAAAGACACGTTTCATAACTTGTGTGTTTTGTGGGTCCTGTTGATACAGGCAAGTGCTAGTATTGGTGATGCTGCATTCCAGTCAGGTGATGTAGGTGAAGAAGAGATGAAACGGTATCTTGTTGGAGCTTACCTGACTACTGAAAGCTAAAATATCCTGTGAATCCCTGTTGGATTTGCTCATACACTGCTACTAGCCCTGCCTGTAGAAATACAACCCTATTTTTTCCAGAACAAAATGCCTAGCTGATCCATGGCATGTTTTGTGGGCTGCTGGGGATTTTCAGTTCACAATTCATTATTGGCTGGTCTTTCTGAGCCTGGAGTCTATTGCTTTGGGGCCAGCCTGTAGCTGAAGCTCCCCCCATGGAGAAGAGATGCTCACAGGGAAGTGGATTTTTCAAGTAGGTTTGAGTTTTGGTTTTGAGGGTTTTTGTTTGTTTGTTTTTGTAGTGGGTGTTCCAAGCTGTAACAGGCCCTTGAAAACTTTGAAATACTATTGTCATGGTATACCAGAGCTGATAGAGAAGGGGATGTTTCCTCAGATCATGTAGCTTTCCTGGGTCTGAATCTGTATTGTAGAGAGGCATCTTCTCACTGCTTTTTATGAGAAAATCATTTGCTAGCTCAACTGCAAGATGCAGCATGAATAGCAAGAAACAAGCTTTTAATGAACTGCATAAATTCTCCTCACTGCTTTCCTTCTGAGCGTAGTCATAGTGAATAACGGCATGAAGCTTTTAAATACCTTTAAAATAGAACAGAAAAGGTGTCTCAATAAAGTACATAGGAATGCTCTGAAGACATTGTTCTTCATGAGGTGGACTACAGTGAAGTGGAGTTCTCCACCGAGCACAGGGTATCCTCTAACGCCTGGCTCAGGCACAGGGTGGTTGGGAGCACAGAGGCTGGTTTACTGCCTACCTCATCAGCAAAATGACAAAAGAGTTACTTTAATGTAGAGATGCCTTTGACATGCCTGAGGGATGGGATGCCATCCAGAGGGATCTGGACAGCCTCAGGTGGGCCTGTGTGAATCTCATGAGGTTCAACAAGGCCAAGTGCAAGGTCCTGCACATGGGTCAGGGCAACCCCTGGTATCACTACAGGCTGGGGGATGAAGGGATTGAGAGCAGCCCTGCAGAGAAGGACGTGGGGGTACTGGCAAATTAAAAGGTGGACATGAGCCAGCAATGTGTGCTCACAGCCCAGAAAGCCAACCATGTCTTGGGCTGCATCAAAAGAAGCGTGACCACCAGGTCGAGGGAGGTGATTCTCCCCCTCTGCTCCCATGAGACCCTACCTGGAGTACTGCATCCAGCTCTGGGGCCCTCAGCACAGGAAAGACATGGACCTGTTGGAGTGAGTCCAGAGGAGGGACACAAAAATGGTCAGAGGGCTGGAGCACCTCTCCTATGAGGACAGGCTGAGAGAGTTGGGGTTGTTCATCCTGGAGAAGAGACCAGGGAGACCTTATTGCGGCCTTCCAGCACTTAAAGGGGGCTTGTAAGAAAGATGGGGACAGACTTTTTAGTAGGGCCTGTTGCAACAGGACAAGGGGTAATTGTTTTAAACTAAAAGAGGGTAGATCCAGACTAGATATAAGGAAGAAGTTTTTTACAATGAGGGCAGTGAAACACTGGAACAGGTTGCCCAGAGAGGTGGTAGATGATCTAGTTGAAGATGTCCCTGCTCATTGCAGGGAGGCTGCACTAGATGACACTTAAAGGTCCCTGCCAACCCAAACTGCTTTATGATTCTATGCCTGAGCCTGGAGAAAAAAAAAAAAAAAAAAAAAAAAGGAAGGTACTCATCCTGTTCAGGCTTGAACACAGCATGAAGATTTTTTTTTCCCTGTGGTATGTTAAAGTGAAAAAAGTACTGGCTATATTATGTTTTGCAATTTTGGCTGCTGCAGTTCATCTGTGTCCATTATAAAACCGAGAAGACACACGTAGCACTGGCTGGGGTGGAGCAACTGGTTGGGGCAGATAGTGCTCCAAAATGCAGGGTTATCATAGGTGAATTAAGATAGAGCTGCATTGCTCCAGCAGAATGCTTTTATGGGGAACAGAAGTTGCATTCTGGGTCTGTACAGAATCAAGCAGCTGCGGAAAACAGGGACAGTCAGAATCCCTCCTGCCCGTCTTTCCTCTCGGTTGTGATGGCTCCTTTGTGCAGAGCTGCTGAGGTGTAGAAATTGTTGATCACCTTATTTTACTGCACAGGCTTTAAAAGTGCATTTCTTTTGCTGCCTTATTCTTGTAGGGGAAGGGAGACATGGCAGGGAGAAAAAACAGGTGCATGGGCACAAAACTGTATTTGAGGAGGTGCTCTGCTAGTGGTAATACTGTTTTCAGCATTGTCAAGCTGAAGTGTCTAGGCAGGTTTGAATAGGTGACCTTCATCACAGGTGCCATATGCTTCATGAAGATGTTTGTCTTCTGGCTTAGTTTAGGCTTAGATATTGTTTAGTGTGTAGAGTTGTCATTTTTAGTTATACTGAGTATTTATTGTACCCGTGACGTAAAGTTTTCCTTTAGTGTTGTTTTTGCAATGCTACCCATCAGATTAAGAGAAAATAATGTCATTGCTTTAATTTTTAGAGAAAGTTCAACAAGCAAATTGTTAATGTTTAACTTCAGAGACAACAGTAAAACTCATTCTCAGAACTGTAAAAAAAGTGGGTTTTGTTTTTGTACTTGTAAAAGAAACAAAATAGGCAACAAAAACCAACAGCAACACAGAATAACAAACAACAAAAATGCTCCTACCCCCAGTTCACCAAAACCTAAGCAGGAAGAGTACAGCACAAGTGCTGTTTAAAAAGAAACAAAAAAGCAAACTCACAAGCAGGTGGTACTATTTTTATTCTCGACGTTTTTTGCTTAGAATACCATGTACTGTGTAATCTATAAGCAGCAAATGATGTTTTCATCAATGTATGAACAGCTCCTTCATGGCACAGTAGTGTTGAGCAGCTGGTATGTGTATGTGAGGTATGTGAGAGAGCACGAGTGCATTTGCTTCTTCCCTCAGCTGAATTATGGGCATTACTGTTCGAAATACGAGTATCAGCTAGTATCTGAAATTGAAAGGAATTTTTGAAATGTAGAACAGTAAAGGGATATTTACATCTTTGGAGAGTTGTAGACATATGGTAAGAAATGGCTTTCAGTATTCTTGTGGTTCTGCAGGTTGTTAGATTGTGCTTAAAAAGATGCTATTGAGATAATTCATCTTTGCAAGCACAGCTTAAATTCTCCCTCAAAGCTGATCTGCAGCTATTTCTCAAGAATCCTCTCCCTTCAGTAGGCTGTTTTGGAAAAATCATCCTAATTTGAAGACAGGGAATATGCTGGCAGTTTAGAAGTGCTTTGGTGAAATGCTTCTCTTTTCCCTGTCCCCACAGCCCTCGGCAGAACAAGCTGTTCTAGTAAAAGTTGTTTTCCTGGTGCCAGTAAGCCTGTGGTTCTGCTGAGAACGGCCTGTCAGTCTAAGGACGTATTTCTTCATACCTTTGCTAAAATAACACGTGCTAACAGAAAGATGGCATGGGCTAGCTGTGCTGCGGAGCAGGAAGGGTTGCTTGTTTTTTTTAAAGGCTCCCTTCGCATTGCCATTACCTAATGGCTACCGTGTCTGTCAGTGCAGCTTCGAGGCCTTGTTTACGGTGAAGAGTTTTGCTGGCATAGCTAAAAGTACAGACAAAAAAATACACTGCAGAGGTGAGATAACTGTGTTGGCCAAAACTTAGTGTAAACTCCATGCTACCAGTGAGTAAGGCTGCTTTTTCTGGCATATGGTTTCTAGGGGGATGGGTATGGGATGGTGGATGTAAGTTGTGTTGGCCAAAGAGCTCTCCTGGACCACCGTGTCTCCCTTCTTTGCTGAGACCCTGCAGGCCCCTTGTCCGCTTTGTCCAGCAGTTAACTTTTAATTTGTGAAAGAAAACACCCATCTCTGTCCAGTGGGACCATGTTTCCTGTAGTCCAGCCTGAAAAATCTCTCTTCAGTTTTACTGAAATGTTACATCCGCCTTTTAATGTTGGTTTTAAAGTTACTTCTAGAATTGTCTATCTATATAAATTTAAAAAAGCACTAAACCCCCTGTGGTTTATATAGATAGAAAAATGAAGATGCCTCTTGCATAAATCACTGGGTTCATAGTATGTGCCTCTTTTGGAGAAACTCGCTTTTTCCATTAATAGTGCACATGAGGAATGCAGTTACTTCTCTCTTCCTGCTGGGTGTCTTTTGGCAAAAATACTTTGTGCAGCTACTCTTCATTTTTTTTTTAAACCACTGTGTTGTGGTGTGAGGTGATTGCATTTGTTTCTGGTACTTTTTTTTGGGGGGGGAGGGGGGAACGCGGAGAATGGAAAGCAGACACTAGAAATAACGTGATGATGCTTGAAACTTTGTACCACGTTGTTTCTTGTGATTCTTGTGCTAAACTGTGATTGCCACCTGAGCCAGCATATGAGAACTAAAACTCATTGCCCTTCTCAGAGAAGGCTGTTCTGGGGCCTGCCTTGACCAGTGCGATACCTGACTGTGCTCCGTCTGTTTGCATTTTCTCACTTGTGCCTCTCTTTAGTATTTGCTACCGGAAAGCCAAGCCCACTTGTAAACTCTTCATCGCAGCCTGGCCTGCAGTTCATTCTCAGTCTGTGCTGCAGGGCAACCTCGGCTGATGGACACCCAGATTTGAGGTACATCTCGGTCTGGAGAGGGACCCTTGCTGTAGGGTGCTTTCCCCACGGTTGTCTCTTGTGCGGCCTGAAACTAGGAAACTTAGGGCAATACTCGAAGCAGTGCTTCTACCTTCAAAAATAGTTATCTAGTTTTAAAGCTTTAATAGTGTCAATTCAGAAGCATGGGAGTTTATATGTGGTTTTTTTCCTGTATCTGTGAGTATGTTTTATGCACATTCATTTTTGAAAACTCATGATTTTCAACTTGTTTAGATGCTCTGTGTCTCAGAAGTGTTTAAACGTAGGAAGTTCTGGGGTTGATTTTGTGTTTCTGATTTAACACGTGATATTCTGTAACTTTTATTCTGGAGACAAGGTGAACGAGTCTCTTCATATCTAAAAGGAATGTGATCACTTAGCCAAGGTTTTGGAACACCGTTAATGATCTTTATCTGTTTGCAAACCCTTATCCATTTTACATGGACTGGCTTCAGCAAATTAATAATAGGTTTTATTTGCTTAGCTAGTGTTTGTGACCCTCCTAAGAGGAAATGTCTGATTCTGTGTAATGGACTACAGGACAAAAAAACCTACTAGTCTAGAGCTTAAGAAAATTCTGTATAACTGCCCAAACCGGGCAGACACAGAAAAATAGGTAAATTGTGTTCTAGTCTTCGAGAAAGTCTAATCTGCTTTTAGAAACACCGTAATAATGAGATGTGGTATTGAGACACATGGGGGATTTTTCCCATTGCATTCTCCACAAAAAGCAGTTGACTCATACACTGAGGCATTAAAAATAATAGACCAAAAACACTTCCTAAATTGGCTAACTTGGAAAAATTCAGTAACTCAGTGTTTCGCATTTGAAAAAAGGTTTTTGGTCATTTAGTGAATTAAGTGCTACAAAGCTTTCCCTAGCAGTTGTCAATTTTTTTAATAACAAAAATGCCACCAGTACTTTCAGCCTTTTCTGTTACAAGCATATGCTGATAAAGGAATACCTGTATGGCTTTTCTTCTCCTAGGTATAGGGAATTTTTAATGTCATCAAGCTATTGGGATAAAAATTATGGGATATGTGAAGGAGCTGGCAGAAATTCTTCCCCGCTGGGAAAACCCAGAGTTCGTAAGTTAGATGGGACAATGTAATCAAGAAATAGCAAGTAAGAAAGCTGACAGAGAACATGGATGACACTAATAATGCTGTAAAGATGTGCCATCTAGCTGTAGCAGATGTTAGAGTGTTTTTTCCATAAGTTACCTGTGGAAAAACCCCTTATTTTTAGCATATCACTCAGCAAGTTTCATTTTGGGGGGGAGGGGAGAAGCTTTACTTTCTAGACTTTGTTAGCAGGATACCAGTGTTTGTATTGAGCAGTTTGTAGCTTACTAGGGAACCATTAAGAATAACAACCGAAAGGAAAGTTACTAGCTTAAATTCATCTCTCATAAAAATGAATATCTCTGGTACAAAGGTGTGCCTAAGGTTTGCTTGTGAATAGCTATACATTTCACCTACAGACTGCAGCCTTTTGTGCAAGAATAAACCATGCCGGAAACTCATTTTTTGTCAAAGACGTTCTATGCAGATACATGAAATTGTGCTAGCCAGCTTAGGATGCAGACTTTAACTTGGGAAAGGAGAAGAAAAAATGTTAACAGCTTTTTTTTTTTTTTTTCCTAATGATTTGGAAGGTGTGTTTTCTTTCCAAGTCAGTAAAGTGAACTGAACAAGCTGACCTACAGTAGTTAGGTTTCTCTCATTACGCATCCCTGTTTCATATGTCTTTGGAAGGAATGACTGAATCTACGTGCAGGGAGTCTCTTGCTGTGCCTTTCTCTTACAATGTATACAGCTGATGTAGTCTAGCACTGCATTTCACAGCCAGAACCTTTTTTCTGTAATTCTTAAATAAATGAAAGCAGTTTGTAATTATAATATAATCTGATAATTGCAACCAAAAGCTTCTCAGGCTGTGTTTTGGCAGCTGCGTTGGTGTGTGGTGATGTTGTTTTGCTATTTGAACAACTTGTGAGATAACTTATCATGAAAACTTAGGAACTGTGCTACTTTAAAACGAAACAAAACACTCCAAAACAAAGAAGAAGAAAACCACATACACACAAAATGCCTGTCCTGTAATGCTGATAAAGCCAGATGTGATCTGGGCTAATTTTTAAATCTAATGAACATTTAGTTGACATTCCGTCCTTTGGGCTGAACCTTGTGTCGTTTTGTGGCCAAATACAGCTCACTCCTTACCGTAAGAACTGACTTGGTATCTGTGCTGTACTTAATTGTGAAGACACATGTATGGAGCCTGGGGTGTCTCAGTCAAGGGTCTTGCGTTCAGAACTGTCTCCACTCAGCTTCCTTCACAGTTCTTATTCCTGTAGCTTTCTGATTTGGCAGTAATCATTTGTGCTAGCCAAACTGGGGGGCGGGGTGGGAAGTCCTTTTTCAGCTAGAGCAAAAAGAAAAACTCAAAAGTCACGTTTAAAAATATTCACCCCCTTGAAAATGTCTTGCTAGAAATACCATATAAAAGAAGGTATGTTGAAGAAAACTCTCTTTTCTTTCTGTGTCTCAACCTCATCTTTTGCTTTTCTTTTGATGGATTTCTGTATTAGCTGTCCTTTCACTTTTTTCCTGCAGTCCATTGCTTTCTAACTGTTAATTTGGTGGGTGAGAGGAGTCATGCATGGGGCAGATGAAAAAGTATGCAAGTTATGTACAAGGGAAATACTGGGAAAATAACTTCTTTAGTTCCCTGTTCCTTTGTACATTGATTAAATATCAAGTTAATGGTTTCCTTTTTTAAAAATTGCTTCCTTGAAAATGGGCCATCCTCTTCCCTCTCAGCCTAATGACAGAAATGTACAGATTATATTGATATAAACAATGTTTACTTGACTGTAACAATTTTAAAGACTGTTAATGTGCAGTAATCTGCCAAGCAAATAATGATTTGGTTTTGTTTGTTCAATATTTCTTTCTTTCCCCTAGACAAGTCCCTGAACACACACAAAAAAACGGAGTGTGAGGGCTGAAAAACCAGTGGCAGTTAATATGATGCACTTAAAAGACCTTTAAGTCATGCGGTTTTCTTAGAAAGTCCTTGAACTATTCTTTCACCCCTTCTTCTCTGTCCCTTGGTAAGTGCAAATAAGATGGAGTGCAAGTGACGCGCAGGCACTGACTAGATACAGATCTTGGATCCTTCTGATGCGCATTGAAGTCTGGATGGAAAGGGGGAAGCCAGAGGAGGGTTGAAATGGTTTGTGCAAGTTTGGCCTGCCAAGGGTGTGCTGGAAGCTGAGGTGACAGCGAGAGGCAACGTGCCAGGGCTGAGCAGGGTGTACGTGCAAGGTGTTCTTACAGCTGCTGCTCTGAATTTCATGGGTTCCTCTGAGTTTTTCTACATCAGTCTCATCTGGGGCCGAATCACAGCCTTCAGCATGTACGCTTGGTTCTAGCTGATCTGTTCCCTTCGTGTTTTTTTGGACAGGCTTAAACTGTGTGTTACAAGGCAATGAACTACTTCGGTGAAAGGAGGAAATTAGACTAGTATCTGATTTTCTAGTTTCCTTTGGCTTTAAACTTTCAAGTCCAATTCAAGAAAGTGTGTCTGTTAGAGCCATACTCAAGATTGTGCCCAAAATGAATTCTTGACCTGGAGCTTTTACACAGAGGATGGTTTTTGCATGTGTGTGTGTATAAGCAGGTGCTCAAAATAGGATCCTGATTCACAGCTTGAAACTAAGGAATGACTTCTACATGTGTGCATAACAGAGAGAAAAAGAAATTGGGGAGAGGGGAGGGATTTTAACCTTACCATTTCCTTCATTCTTCCTCTGTTGTGTGTATTGCTACAAGCATCGTATTTCTAAGCAGGGCTGTGAAAAGTGAAATAACGTGAAGCTAAGGCACAATATGGAAAGAATTCTAAGAGTTGTTCTGAGGATGGATAAACGGGAAGTTTCAGGTGGAATAGGGAAATGCAATAGTGACTCTCCCTGTTCTTTCCTTCCTCCCATTTTTCAAGTGGCTTTCAGAAATATTTATGCATAACAAGTTTGTTGTGCCAAACATCTACTCTTTTGTGGTTTAGTAACTGTGACAACTAAGCAATTGAGTAAGATGAAAGATGCAGAATTTATTAGAAAGTGTGTACTGAGATTTTAGGGACATCTAGTGATCAGCTTGTGTTTTCTTGAAAATACCTAGCTTTCTACAGATGACTTGGCTGGATGTTACTTGGGTTATTTGGGGTGTTAGCTGGGGTTGGAGTTGTTATTCATCATGTTTGTGGATGCTTCATTAATGAATCTCTGGGACAGCGAGAGACTACAGAGAGATGAAGCAATCCAGAGGAAGTGTGTCCCCATGATGACGCAGGAAGCTGTCTGGTTGGAAGCAGGTTGTTCAAGAGGCTTTTACCACACTTGACACAGGATGAAGCTCTAGACAGACAGAGTCAGGGGGTGAGGGAAAATGCAGCAGCCTACGCAGAAGAATTTAAAACCTTCTAAAGAAGTTTGACACAATGATTACTGTAGGGCATCTGCTCCATCTCTTGGAGAGTGAAGCACAGACCTCCTGCATCGTGCTCAGGGTGATGAATAAGTGTCATTGGGAACATGCGTGGGAGGGCAGGGGATGAGGAACCCCAAGGAGAGGCAGTGCTGATTCATTCTCCTTCCAAACCCTGTGTTGCCACCATGGCATTGAGGACAAGGACCCGAGGAAGCCGTTGGTTGTTACCATGAAAATACTCATAAGGGCAGAGGCTCTGATGCATTTTATCGGAGAAGGTGATGTATCCCTGGAAAACATCCTGAGTCACCGCTGAGTGGACAAAAAATGCTGCATATGCTTGGTGAAACTCCTTCTGTATATTCCTGCAGTGCTCTGGCGTAATTTTCCAGCCTTGGTCACAAGCTTGGCACAAAATCACCACCATTATTGTCTGGGCAGACGTGACTTCCTTCAAGAGTGGTAGTTTCCCCAGACAAAAGGACAGCCAGTTGAGAACAGTCTTGGAAAGACACCAATCCCTTAGAAGGTTAAAACTGGAAACAAAATGATACAGAGTTTGGAAGCCAATGAAATAGAAGCGCTATAATGTAATTAACAAGCACTTTGACTAGTTGCCTTTCACCAGTTGGCTGTCAGGTTTTGCTCCTTGAAGAAGGAAAGAAAAGTTGTTGTGATGTGACCATATGTTCTCATAGCTGACAAAGGCATATTTTTAATACGACTAAAGTTGAGCTTCCTCTCTAACTTCCATTTGCAGGAGTTGTGTTTAATGTCTGTTCACTTCATGTGCTTCCTGCCAAGGTCTGAGAAAGAGCATCTTCCTCATTTGTCACAGCCTTTTAACTTTGCAAGGGCTCCACTGGTACTGACAGTTTCCAAGGGCTGAAACTTCGTGCAAGTGACAAAGGGTGGGGTGTGTGTGTGTGTGTGTGTGTTTACCAGCGACCTCCAGTTCTCATGGGCTTAAAATGGATCAGGCAGAGGGCAAGGACTTGGGAAAGAGCAGCAGAGCTATGCTGCGGAACAAGGAGAGTGGAGGGAACCCCAAAACCAAACAACAAACCATAAAATGGGGGATGAGGGGAACCACCCACAGAAATGGCAAACATATTTCATTGCCCAGTTTTCTTGGTGGTAAATGTATTGGTTGAGGCTGCACAAGTGCTGGAAGATGTCTGAAATACTTGAATTCCCTTGCCCCACTACAATGTACTGAAATGTACGGGACAGGAATAAAACTTATTTGACATTTCTTACTCTGCTCTTATGGAGGCATGAGCAACAATGCTGTGTTTACAGAGGAACTCATCCTGCACATGGGTGTCTGACCAGTGGCTTCCCCAGTTTCACCCACACTCCTGGCAGGCGGTCAACTGCACCATTGCTTACTCCACATTGGCCCATCTGTATTCGTGCTACCTGTCCTCTCCCAGATTTTGGGACCCCGCTTGAGAGGAGGGTGTCTCGGTGGACCCATGAGCACTGCCTGCCCTTCCTGGGCTGCTTCGCGGGGGCTCTGCCTGACAGGCATCTGCTGGTGAGACTCCTGCGGTTGCTCAATTGTTTAACAAAGTGCTTTTAATGGAAACGTAAAACCGGATAGAAATACAAAGCCTAATGGAATAATCTCTTAATTGCAGTGCTGTAAATGACTATTCAGCACATGATTACTGTACTTGCAGGGGGGACAGTGGGGAGGAAAGAATATTGAATGAAAGACAGTAAACACTTCAGCTGCTAAGAACGATGATTTATTGTCAATCTGAGCATCAGGCTAAGCAGGGCAAATAAACTGACAATACTAAGTGCTTTTGGAGGTAGAAATTGCCTCATGCAGGGTATTCACTGTGTGGGACACGTAAATTCTACCAGGATAAATGCACAAAGAGCGATTAATTAATAGTGGCGAGATACTCATGCATGCGCTGTCCTTAGGCAACCCAGAAAAAGTATTAATCAGCACATTGCCCAATTATTGGCAGATAACTCCTGGTATGTGGTAGTTTGCCATTTCAGCTAGAAAGTGCATTGTCCCTCTGCCTCCCTGTAAAAATCATGGCTTTTGCTGTGTTATGTGGTTCACAAAAATTACCTCATGTTTTTAAGCAGCACAGGAGATGTGCCTAAAGTGCACATTGACATTATCATTTTTGGGTACTGCTGCTAGCCTTTTAAGACGCATTAGTCCTTACAGAAGCTACGTCTGTCTTTTGGATATCTCGCCTAGGTTAGGCAGCAGCAGGTAAAAAAAAAGATTAGCTCGATATTGAGCTGGCAGTTGATTTGGTGTACAGCTGCATGCTCTCCAGGACAGAGCATAGTTATCAGGGAACATGTGTTCCAAGAGCACATGCTGCTCAGGGAGGCAAGGTAAGCCTTTTGGAAGTGGCCTTGCTGGTTCCCACCAGCACTGCCCTTTCCCACAATTTCCTGCCGGGTTCCTCTGTTCTGCCTAAGAACAGGGATGCCTGACTTCACCTGCTTCCAGAAGCCCCTCTGTTCCTCAAGCCTTTCTTTGCGTGTTTGGGACATCCCACGTGCCTGTTGGACTCTGTCTTTCTCTGGTGCACACAGACCAAGCGCCATGCCTGCACCAAGCAAGTCGGAGATTTCCAGTGTTTGCAGTGGGTCGCGGTGCTGCCAAACCCACGCTGCTGTCCCGTGGGAACCGGAGCTAGTGGTTGCTTTTGATCTGAGCCAGAGTGCGATGTTCCCACTGCCTGCGCACAAGTGTTGCTAAAGATGGTAAAGCCGAGCAGTTTGCTGTTTCTCATCCGTCTTCCAATACTGAGGGAAAGATAGGAGCTTTTAAAATAGAAGTTCAGGTGATGTGAGGAAAATAATCTTTTTTCTTTTTTTTTTTTTTTTTTTTTTTTTTTTGTTTTTTTTTTTTTTTACTGGAAAATTAGATGTTGAATAAATGTGTTCAGAATTGAAAGGGGAAAAGTATTAGTAGCTTTATTATTATTATTATTATTATTATTATTCTCCTAAAGGAGTAGCTTTTTGTAGTTGGTGAAAGTGCTATCTTGTGTAAAATGAACTGCGTGTAAATATTTTTAAAAAGAAGGAAAAACAAAAGATAAGAGACTTCAGAGTGTATTTTGGAGCGGCATATGCTTTGCAATGTGCATTAGGCATGCATCGATACCTGCCTAATGCACCCTGTCATGGATTATTGCTCTTGCATAGTTTGAACACTTTCCAAGTCCTTTTGAATGACAATGAGATGCTTTGTTATATAGACATCAGGCTAATGATTCAAATGCAGTTTGAAACTCCAGCATAGAGAAGTACTTGGATACAGAGCACGTACACCTCTTAATAAAATTGAACAACAGTTACAAACCATAGGAAAATTAGCAGGCGCTTGTGTGTGTAGATGGAAAAATTAGGAAATACTTCTGGAGTAATTATAGCCTGGCAGAGACTGCAGGAAGGATTTTTAAATAGGCTTTTCAGCATGTAAACAGATCTTTTCTACAAACATTGCTAATCTCTTTCTGTTCCTACTTAGTCCTTGCTGTGCAGATAAGACTTGTCCAACCTGTTACTTGATATATGCTGTTATGTAAGTGGAAAACTCAAAAGAATAGGAAACTTTTTTATTCATGCATGATTTGTTTGCTGCTAATTCCTATGGAAATATGAAAGAATTTAGGTCTTTAATATTCTTTAGTTTCTTTCTTAATCTCAAATTAGTTGCAATACCATCCTGTTCATGGCACACTAGGTTTGATTCAGTCAATTGTTCAGAAAGAATTTTATACAGAAAGTATGTTTCACAAAAAATGATAGATTATTCTTTAAACAACTTTAGGTTTGCATTCAGAAAAGGAACAAATGCTAAGGCTGATGTTACATTCCTTTTTTACGTTGAGCTTTATTTGCATTAAGCTGTAGAGCTTCAGAAGTACGTTAGTCCACAGCTGGGATGGTAGCAGAGGGTAGAAAGGAGGACCCTTCTCCCAACTGTGCGGGAAATACGAGGTGAAAGGCTTTGAGGCTCTGCGGCAGTCTTACTGCCAGACTTGCAAATTATCTGACAGCATTTAAGAAAGGCTGGGTGAAATTGGGTCTTTGAAAAACATAGAGGTTTTTTGAAACTGATGCTACACCCGCGTGACATGGCGTGGGGAGTGTGCAGGGGCTCCTTGTGGAGAAATGGTGCTGGAGTTGAGCTGCATGTGAAATGAGGATGTGATGCTCTGTGTGGCAATAGCTGTGTGATGTGGCACCTGTGGACCACATGGCAATGCGGCTGCTGGACTTACGAGCTGCTTGGCAGAGCACGGACGAGGTCAGCTGATAGCAGGCTCCTATGGAAAACCAGCGACGTATTCACTCGGCTGGACGTGCAGGGAAGTTAGCTATGTGAGGAGGAGTATTATGTGAGAAGAGATTTAAAATGCAGACACATGAAGCAGCTGCTCACTAAACCTTTCAATTTCTTTTTCACCAACTATATATCTTGTTAAAATTATTCTTTGGTGTAGTGGATAACAATAATATTTGGGGTTTTTTAATAGCATCTTGGAAGCCAGTTCTATAAAATCAGCAAATAAAAGGAACATCCGCTTGAATAATTTTAATGTAGTCTTAAAGTAGAAAATTTATTGCATTTGACTTCTTGCACCTGCAGTAAGCATTTATGTATACTCAAAGAACTGAGGTAGAATAATAGTTTGTAAGACTTGAATCCTTGATTTAATTTGAAAAATGATTTCACATGGAAAATTAAACATTGGGTTTTCCCTGAAATGTAATAGCTGATATCATCTAGATTTTATTTCTTTGTACTTTTCTGTAACCTACTTTTTTCTTAAGACCTTTTAACTGAGATAGTTCTTTGAAAGGCTTTTCATTTTTATGAGGATCCTGGGGAAACAGTAACTGGGCTGGGGGGGAGACCATTGGGCTTTGCTTTACTGAGTACTTGTGTGCTACATCAGGATTAAAATGTTTGGACAGTTGGTGTGAAGAAACAGTAGATCTAAGCAATCACAGTTTCATTTCCTGCAATTAGTAAGATGGAAATATGTATGTGAATCAAAATCTTGTAATTGTGTGAAAAAAATGAATGAAAGTAGGTCTGGGAAATTAATATTAAAGGCAAAAGCTGTTTTTCTTGACCCTTGGTTGTTTGGCTCTTTCTCAACTGGTACTAGTTTACAACAGCCTTTTTACCTAATCGCTCAGATCTCCAAGATTTGTCAGTAAAACACATTATTTTGGAGCCTGTTTTAAAAGAAATAGAAACCTGATTTCATTTTTACATTCCATCTTTTGTAGATTGGTACTGTGAATGCAGGGTTCTCTTGCTGCCTTTAAACCTATTACCAATAAATGGATTGTACTGAACAACAGTAACAACAAAAAAGATATTTCAAGGCAAAAGCAAATGAGCAGGTAGGATAGGCCTTACATAGGGTAGAATGTAGGTTTCACCCTGTGCATTTACCCAGGCAAATCGGGAAGAGCACATCTGAGGTGCTGGGTTTCTGCCACTGAGAGGAGGAATTGAGAGGCAGATGGGTACGGTGGGAGATTTTAAGCAGCACTTCACTGAAGTAAGCTTTGAGATTGGTTGGGCAGCAGCTGATAACCACTTCTGTCTATTCAAGTATGCCTTATCAGCATTAGAGACAGCGATATTTTGCTAGTGATGGGTGAGTTAATAAGACATCACAGTCACGGCCTCTGCGTTTCTGCTGGGGAACACCTTCGCACTGTGCCGGGCAGTTGTGTGCACACATGCATGCAGAGAAAGACTATCTCTGCTCTCAAAGGCTTGCTGCTTACCATGTAGTAGTTACCCTGTTCCTGTGCTCATATAACTGACTTAGAGCTGTAACAGAAAGATTTGGCATAGACATAATAGCTGAAGTGGTGTGCTGAAGTGCAGAGTGCTAGAGGATCCAGTCGAGCTTAACAAAACTTGAGTTTCAGCACTCTTCCACCAATTTTACTTCAGTCATATAATTTTCCTCAGCTAACACTTGAGTTAGATCTATTTATGTCTCTCTGGCTGACTTCAACAACTGGGAGAAGTGCATTTTTTTATTTATTTTTCTAAAAATTATGAGTGGCATGTAGATAATCAAGAGGGAGAAACGTTGTGGGAGGGGATAATGCTGCAGGGCAATCCCTTCCTGAGTGGTGGGAGCTGTTCTGGGTTCCGCAATCCTGGTGGAGAGCAGGAGATGTCGAGCTGAGTCCCTGATGGGTGTACTCACCTCAGTTTTTCTTAGTGCATTCATACTGGCTGAACACTGGACTTATCCAAACAAATTGCCACTGTGCTGCTCTAATGTGGCCACATTTGAGCTCATTTATGCATTCTTAATTCACAGCAGTTGCTAAATGCTTCACCTCTGTTTTCATCAAGGGGGAAAAACACTGCCTTGCAGCAAGCTGGAGGTGCTGCAGAGGCAGGGCGAGCACCACCGAAACACTTGTTACCCTGCATGCGAGCGCTTGCCCTGTGGCAAGTTAGGAATAATACAAGGTTGTTTTTGCGTGATAGGAGGCTGTATGACCACCTTTGACTTTTAAATCTGTACAAATGGGAAAAGGTCACTTCTGAGAAGAAGCAGATCTTGATCTTGTGTTCAGGATGGGTTTGCCCGTGAAGCAGCTGGTTTAAAAGCTGAGCTCTGGGTACAGGGAGATTTATCTTAACTGCAGTCAGTAACAAAATAAGACTGTAGGTAGCACACTTAAGTAGAAGACTGGTTACTTTTTCAGAAGGCTGTGTACTGTGGCAACAGTTCTTTTGCAACCCTGGGTTACTACGGTACATCTGTGGTTACTTAAACACACACTTTCCCTAGTGAGATTTGATCCTAGGTCACTTCCTTTTAAAGTTACTTTGCATCTATGTTGTATTTTAATGTTTAGACAGGGTGGAGCAAGATTCGCCCTGATCAACCCTGGAAAGTGCCTGTACCTTGCATTAAATGTGTTTTTCAACTGTTTCTATCTTCCTCCTACTTATCTGAAGAAATCAAAATGAGAATACATCATTAGATGTAATTTCTCACTTGCCCATTGACAGGTTTTTTTGATGGACTTCTCAATGTCTGGCATTCTTGTAGGAGAAGAAACCCTGGAGAAAATTCTATGACTGACTTCTCCCTTTATCCTCTCTTGTTTCCTTATTATTTCCTCACATGATTTTTTGCATTAATTCTAGAGACATGCGTGACACTCAGTGAGGGCTTTGTGACAATGTTTTTTCATGTGTGATAGTTGGTAGAAGTCTGGGCTTTGATCTGGAAATGTGTCATGGCTCTTAGGTGTAGAGCTCTGCTGGCTTTAGGAAAGCAGGTAAAAATAAGTTAATCTTCATTGGTATAAGTGCTACTAAGGTTGCTATCCTAGTGTGCATGGCACTTGGTAGGTAAAAACACAAAAAGGAATAGCCGTTTTCTGTAGTAGAGGTGTCTCATAGGCTTTTAGGGATATATTTCCATAGCTATTGATAATATATTGCTTATAACTGGGGAAAGCTTGTTACTGGGGCACAGCTTTATATAAAATGTCATTGCATATGTGTGTGCAGTGTGTGATCAGAAACTACCCTCTATGGACGGTATTTTAAATACAAAATTGACTGTACCTTCTGTATAAAAATCCTATTTTTGCACTCAATTTTCATAGACTTCTCTTGAAGGAAAAAAGTGAATGGAATTATTATGTTGATTGTCTACTGAAAAAAATATTGCTTTGTTTTGTGTTTGTTGTCTTAGAATAATGAGCACAAGTTAGAGTTTCTTTAAAAATACAGAAGATAATGTCAACTCAGGAAACACGCTTTTCAGGACAGGAGAAGGGAAAGGAGAAGAATGGAAGGATACAAAGCCATCCAACAAGTATATGCTCCTCTGTAAACTAAACAAACCTATTTAGTCATGTCTTTTACTTCTTTGTCCACTTAACATCAGAATCTGCTGGTTTCTGGCTGTTTCTTAGGCAATCCAGATGAATTTCTAAGCAAGTACATGCAAAGAGTGGTGAGTTACTCTAGTAAGTCTGTGCATAACAATTTCCAAGATGTATGTCAGTGAAAAGTTCTGTTCTGCTCACGTGAAAAGCATTTTGTGGCCTTGAACCAACAACATCTCCTAATTAGTTCAACTCCTGCTGCCCTTAGCTTGATTCAGCCAGGCAGCTCATGTCTTTCAGTCATTTGATGGACCTGCTGGGGCTTAGAAGGAAGATTAAATGTTGCTGATGCTTGCTCTGCCATGTGCAGGCACTCGAGATGGTGGTGTGAATGCAGATGCTCTAGGCTGTGTTATGCAGCATGGCTGTTCTCATTGGAAGATAAGCTAACACGGAAGGAATGAGCCTCAGCACAGATGAACCATCAGGAAGATAATATCCAAGGCTTGTCAGAATGAGGGCTAAGTTAATGCAAGATGACAGCAAGACAAATCCAGAAGAAAGAAGAATGATAGATGAAAACTTGAATGTGATTCTGCAGTCACTGTGGTGATGGATAGTGCTTAATGAAGGCTACGCTAGGAGTCTTCTGAGAAGTACTTTCTAAATAGCTTATGAACTTGCATGCTGAAGCAGGTTTTGGGAGGTGGGGCAGGAAGTGCTTAGAAATGGTGTGAGTGTGGGACCACTTGAAAGAAGACAAGTAGAATGGAGTGGGATAAGAATGTGAATTAGCTGCATGACCACTGTGGGGGCAGCAAGAAGAACAGAGTGGCTGGCCTTTGAAATCTGGTTTTCCTGTACTTTGACGGTAGATGTTTTCTCTCTGAGCTAAACATCCAAGCAGACCCAAAGTTTACATTCTGGTAGAAATGCTACACCCCATATGTTTATTGATAGTGCCAAGGCCTTGTATTTACTTCCAGCAGGCTTTGATCTAGGAAGGCATGATGTAAGTACCTTTGAAGGGTAAATGTCTTTTCTGTTTGTGTGATCATTTCCTCAGGCCTTTTTGCAGACAGGTCTTGGGGTGATCGTGGGTGACTCAGAGTCCCCGCCCTGTTAGAGCAGGATCTGCTCAGCAGGGAATGCCATTTCTCCAAACAGACCAATTCTCAGACAAAGCCAGGATGTAACATGCTGTCAGAGGGATCTGGGTGTGCATTTCTCAAAGTACCAGCTGAGCTTAGCCAGATTGATTTTGGGTCTGACAGCGTGCTGTGGGAACACCTCTGGCAGCACTTGGGTCTATGTCAAAACGCTTGCTCAGCTGTGCAACAGAGGAGTGTAACTGCGTTAGTGGCAGACTGAAGTCTCCCATTTTGATATAAAAAGTGAAATTTAGAATAACTCATTCTTTACTGTCACCTCTGCAAAGTAACCCTAGTCATTTGAGCACTCATCTATCTGCATCCTGACCAAGCTGAATTTTTAATCCTTGCTGATGAAGTGAGAAGAGACATGGATGAGCTCTTCTTGCCTGCCTGTATAAACTGCTCATGTGTAAGCTCGATCTTGTCACAGTTGGGTCACCACAACCAAAGCTGCCTGGTGTACAGCTGCAAGAGGGCTCTCAAAGCCTGGGGACTGGTCCTGCACTCAGGTCCCGTCCTAGGCTGTTTCATCAGCGCTGCAGCCAAGGCACCAGCAGCTTTGAATCTTTCTGTGCGTACTCGATTACTGAAATAGCACTTGAGCTGCAGATCTTTACTCACCTACCCAAAAAAGACATATGTGCCTTCAGGGCTGAAAGGCAGTCAGACCACTTACTTGGCTTGAGGAAATCCTGAGAAGTGTGCCTGGTGAATTAGGCTGCTGTATACAGTACACCTCGTCTCTAAGAGACGAAGTGGTCAGGATTTTTCATTGCACGTACCTGGTGATTTAAATTTTTCACATTTCCTCCTTTGCCTGCCACATCCAGATCAAACAAAGCCTTAAATTCATCATTGTTCCAACACCTTGTCTGCTCTCCTTGTAATTACACTTCACACATCCACACATCCTTAGAAGCCTTCCTAATATATTTGCATATAGATGGAGAATGACAACTTTCGTGTTGCCCATGTAACTTATAATTAACACCTTTTCTGACAGTGTTCTATTAACATCAGCCTACATGGGTGAGGTTGAAAGCCTGATTTTCTTTAGAGACTTCATTTCTGCAGTAGGGAGACTGCCTCTTGGTTTGTTCACTTGCTTTGAATGTAGCAACGTAGTTAAGCGCTGTTATTGAAGACGACTAAGTGAAGATTGCATAAACTGAAGGAATGGTCACATTTTTCCAAATTTTCTAAGTTGCTGCTGTATGCGACTGTTAAGTGAGGCTGGCCCCCACAGCATGAGCTCCTGCTTTTTGTTGGGACCATCTTTCTGCTAACAGTCTCTGAATTTTTGCATGCTGTATTCTGGCCTCTCAGGGGTTCACCACTTTGGGAGTCATTTTTGTTACACATTCATCATGCGGCTTTCTTGCCTCTTGCAATCAAAAGCTTTCTGCTTGTAGGGTAAATGGTGTGTCTGTGGAGACAGGAGCAGTCAACTCGGGTATGAGAGGAGGAGGAGGGTGCCCAGCTGCTTAGGGGAGTACCGCAGCTTGGGACACTCCTATAGGAAGCATTTTCGGCTGGAGAGTGTCACACCTTTTTGGACAGTATCCAAGGCCTGTCTAGTGCGATATTGCTATAATGTCTTTCATTTACAACTAAATAGAAGTTAGATTTTAAACATTGCGGTGTGTGAGGGAAAATCCAAGTCATAAACATTTTGTTTATTTGCCTTTTTTGAGCAGGCAGAGAAGAGGTTGTTGCTGTTGATTATTTGCATCTTTTCACAAATCTTCTTTTTTCCTCTTTAGAGCCTTCAGTGGTTTGTGGACCACAGGCTGAGAACTACTGCTCCAAACCCTGGGGTGTGTTTTGAAGTATATAGCCATTTGAGGATTTGGGGGTTTTAGGCTCAATTCTGTGAAGAGTTTGTCGTGTTTGAAGAACATCTGAGAGTTCCCAATTCCTGCCAAAGTCACTGGGCGCTGCAGGGGCTCAGCTCTTCTCAGGAAATGTTCAGGCTTACTCCTGGGAACTGCTTGACGAAGAAAGGCCTATTGATGCCGAAAGGAAGCAAAAACCTTTTAATGGCTGAGTAATGAATATATTTTTAAACTTGGCAACAGCAATAGGAAACAAATAAGAACTTGAACCCAAAGAAGAGGCAGAGTGAGAAGATGCTTAATGTTACACAGGTAGAACTGATTTTTGGTTTGTTTTTTTCTGGCAAAAGTCAACTTAGCTGCTTCTTAAGCAAACTGGCAGTTCCCTGCAGCCTGTTATAACATCCCAACCGTTCTCCACTTCAGTTTTCGGTGTAACCTAAAGGACTGTGTATTTAAAGCATTCGAAGAGGTGTATTCAGCATCATTTTTTTTCATCTGGTTTGGAGGAAAGCTTGCAGCGGTACTGGATTTTCTTGCAACATTATTTTTGTTCAAAAATATTTGCCAGGAGGTTTCTTAAAATCATCGTGGAAGTACAGATGGGCTGTGAGGCCTTGATCTCTTCCTTAGCAGTCTAATGCTGCTATTTTACAGCCTGTAAACAGGGCTGGATAGGCTTGATGAGTTGAAGGAGCTAGAGGAAGCAAAAACTGGAAAAACAAAATCCAACTCATTTCTCCAATGTGAAGATACGTATTTTTGGAAAGCATGTACCAAAGCTGTTTGGTGATGCAGAAAATAATTGACTAACTGTACCATCTGTTGTGCTTCTGCCATATGTTTTCTTCTTATCATTTGTTTCTGTTCAAACTGTGTATGTTCTGTGAAATAGTGCTTGATGTGAAACAGAACTTAAAAATATCCAGCAAGTCACAACTCGATGATGTTCCCTTAAAAGAAAGGGTGCAAAGGTTGCGATGAGGCATTTTTGATGTTGTTTGGTATTAACTTTAATGTCATCCTTTCATCTGCTTGTCTTACAGTCACTGTCAGGCAAGCTGCTTAGGTGTGAGAGCTGAGCACATCTGTGATGCCTGGTAACTTTCTGTGCCATGCGTTTATCCACCTTTCTTTTCAAGCTGATGGGCAGATGAATGAAACTGCATATTTAATCTCTGTAGCTGTGATCCTGGCTGTGTAAATTGATGGTGATTCTTCTATGGAGACTTTTAGGGCAGCAGAGCCAGGGTGCTGCAGCAAGGCTGTTACAGTGCCTCCGTGTGATTTCGGTTTTATCTTTTTTGGGGGCCATGTGTCTTGCCTTGAAATTAAACAAGAATGTGTCTCTCAATCTTGAGAAATGTTGATCAGCAGCTTCTCATGATAAAAAAAAGAGTCCATTTTAATGACAAAACAACTTCAATAAATTTGTGTTTTCCTGCAGTTGTCCTAAAAGGAAATGGTCTCTCAACGTTTCGGAGGAAGAGGTTCTGTGCATTCAGAAGGAAGTGAGCGTCCTTTTTGTGTTTGCTTTTTAGCCTTTCTCCACTCCTTTCCCTGCTGCTGGAATAATTTCTTTTGGGGAGCCAGCAAGAGATCTTATTACAGTTAAAACTAAAGCAGATTTTTATTTTCATTTAATTGTCATTTGGAGAACACACAGGACAGGAGGAGAGGCAGAATTTCTTCCTACACCGGTCTATTTTTTGAAGATGTTGTCATGGGCTGGATTGTCACATATCCGTATTTGAAACTGTAGTAAGGATTGTAATGTCACTGAGAGTGGCTTCAGATCACGTTGGTATTTTCATGGTTTCTGTTACAGACCCAAGCCTGGATGATGTCATGGGTCAGGGTGTATGCTTTGCTGAACCTTCTGAACCAAATTTCTTATTACTGGAGCCCATGGATTACCTTCTCTGGCATGGGCTGCTTTGAGCCTAGGAGTATTTTACTGTTTCAGTGTGTAGCAGAGCATGATTTTTGGTTT